>OY728139.1:572825639-572990141 GCA_963277665.1 Viscum album
CCATATAATGTACGTGTCTATAGGTTACTTCTTAGGTCTCTGTGGATTCGACAACCCAAGATAAACTACAAGGACTGTTCTACCTTCATCTCTTGGGTAAATTTGAGCGAGAATCAAATTTTGGTGCCGTTTCCAGGGACCCAAGTAAGTCATATAAACACCCATTCTATTCTCCCCAATTTCTTTTTTTCTCATCCAAATTCTCTTATCTTTTGCCTTTCTCGTTTTTTTTCTTTTGGTGCATGTCTGCCTACACCCGCGATCAATCAAACCGTCTAGTTAGGGTGGATAGTCCTGGGGTTGGGGAGTCAAGTACACCAAGGGAAATCATTACATTATATCCTAATCTTCATAATATTCTAGTGTCAAAAATTGATCCAATTTCAATGGAAGGTCTTCAAAGAAACCAACTCATAAACCCGGGTGGGAACCAAAATGGAAACCCAAACGAGGTAGCCCCAAACTTGGGGAATGCAATTGATCAAACCATGAATGAATATCTCACACCCTCCTGGACCAATGCCACCTCATGCATTATACACAATTCCCAAGGAGATTCCAACTACATCTTTAAACCCCATGTCCTAAACCACCTTCCCACAATCCATGGAATGGAGTCTGAGATGCCATACATGCACATTAAGGAGTTCAATGACATTGTAGAAACCATGTGTCCCCCACATCAACTAGAATCAGCTAAGATGAGGTTATTTCATTTTTCTTTAAAGGATCGAGCTAAAAATTGGCTAAAAAATTTGAGACCACCATCCATCAAATCTTGGGACCAACTACAAAGAGAATTCTACAAAAAATACTTCCCCCACCATAAAACAATTGCACTTAAAAAGAGTATCCAAAACTTTTTTGAAAAAGAGGGAGAGTCATTCTATGAAACATGGGAGAGGTTCAAAGACACTCTAAACATGGTTCCACAACATGGTTTTTCTATTCCTGAACAAGTGATAATTTTCTATGAAGGGTTGGGTCAGAGGAACAAACAATTCATTGACATGATGTGTAATGGAACCTTTAAAAACAAAGCCCCAAATGATGCTTACGAGTATCTAGAAAGCCTTTCTGAACAAAACCAAACATGGGGAAATTCACCTTATTCTGAAAAGCCACAAAGAACTACTAGAATTCATACACTTAGAGAAGAGGAAAGCCTTAGGGCTAAACTCGCAGCACTCTCTAGGAAGGTTGAAGAGATAGACCTTAGGAAAGTCCATGAAATCCAAACTGTTGACCATGTTTGCACAATTTGTGACAAACATGACCATAAGACAGACAACTGCCCAACCATTCCATCCATCAAGGATGTTCTCTTAGGAGGACCCCCAACGGAAGTAAATGCTTTGAACTTTCAAAATCCTCAATACCAAAACACCTTCAACCCAAGGTATAACGACCACCCAGGCTTCCTCTGGAAATATAACCAACAACCTAGCCAACCACAAGGACAAAATCCTTACCCCCATCAAGACTAACAAACCCATAACCAGTTCCAAACCCAACCTATCCAATACCAACATACACCGGTCCATTTTCAACAAACCATCCCACTTCCAAAATATCCCCCCGGGATAAACCAATCTTCTCAAGCACCAACCCAAACTGTTCCACAAAGCCTATTAGAACAACTATGCAAACAAATGGAGAGGATTAACTTTGAGGTATCTTCCCTAAAACAAGAACATCAAACCATCAAAACTGGAAAGGCGCCCATGCCTACTCAGGCAGTGCCATCCTCAACTTCAAGGGGAGAGTCGATTTGTGCTCAAACAACTCATGAACAACTAAAGGCTGTGACTTTTTTAAGAAGTAGGAAATCAATTGAGAAACCTGAACAACTAATTCATAACCCACTTGAAGATTCAAACATGGATGAAAATTCAAATGAACCACAAGATCAAACTGAGGAAACTGATAACATTGTCAAGGAAACAACTCTTCAACAAACAACCCCACAACCTGCACCATTTCCTCAACACATGAGGGGGGAAACCAAGCCTGAACTGAGTGAAACATTGAGAGAAATATTTTCACAAGTCAAGTTGAACATACCCCTTCTCGATGCAATCCAAACCATAACTGCCTACTCAAAGTACCTTAAGGACTTGTGTACTTTTAAAAAAAATTCACTTAAAAACCAAGTCCTTTTGGCTGCTAATGTGAGTACCACCATTCAAGGGACCATTCCTCCTAAGTTGAAAGACCCGGGTTTCCCTTACATCAATGTTGAACTAGGAGAAAGAAAAGTTGTCAAGGCCTTGTGTGACCTAGGTGCTAGTGTCAATCTCATCCCATATGTTGTGTACTGCCAGTTAGGCCTAGAAGAACTCCAACCCACATCTGTCACACTTCAACTTGCAGATCGTAGCATTAGGGTTCCAAAGGGGATTTTAAAGGACGTTCTGGTAAAGGTTGAAAACTTCATCTACCCTACTGATTTCATTATCCTTGACAACCAACCAAACTTAGGAAATAAGGAACAAACCCCAATCATCCTTGGTCATCCTTTCCTTGCAACAATCAATTCTGTTATCCGAGTCCGAAATGGGAACATGACCATCACCTTTGGGAACATGAGTCTAGACTTGAACATCTATAATGAAAGCTCACAAATAGCGGACGATGAGGAAATTCATGAAGTAAACATGATAGGAAGCATTTGTAATGAATCCATGGAACATCAAGGAATATTTGATGAAGGTTTAAGTCAGGATGAGATTGATTTCCTTTGTTCATATGAAGGAAGTTTATCTCCTTGGCTTGAATCATTTTTAAATTGCTCTTATGATGAAGTCTTAGGTCCAACAATCAGTGAAAGCTTTCAGCAAACCACTTTCATGGAGACCACTCCAACTTCCTTCCCTAAATCTGATCAAGACAACCTAGTAGCTGAAACTTCTACATGTGGGGAATCAATCCTATCTGAAACTCTAAAAAAATAAATTGAAATTGATCCAATGTCCCAATCTTCTGCTGAAATTCTGAACTAACCTGATCTTGAATTGAAGGAACTTCCTGCTGCACTAAAGTATGCCTTCCTAGGGGAAAATCAAACAGATACTATTGTTGTTTCTTCTTCTCTTGAATCCAATCATGAGAGGATGCTTATAGATGTCCTTAGGAAGCATACAAAAGCCATTGGTTGGACCCTTTCTGATATTCCTGGGATTAGCACACTTATCGGGACTCATAGGATTATTCTGGAATATGATTCAAAGCCATGTCATCAACCTCAACGGTGACTCAATCCTAATCTCATGGAGGTAGTAAGGAAGGAACTTCTGAAATTGTTAAAAGCTGGTATCATATATCCCATAGTTGAGAGTGAGTGGGTGAGCCCAATCCAAGTGGTTCCAAAAAAGGCCGGAGTCACAGTGATAACCAATGAGGATGGAGAGATTCTTCCAACAAGGGTGAGTAGTGGATGGAGGGTCTGCATTGACTACAGGAAGCTAAACTCATTCACCAAGAAGGACCATTTCCCCTTACCATTCATTGACCAAGTCCTTGAGAGAGTGGAAGGTCATGCCTTATACTATTTCTTAGATGGGTAATCGGGGTACAATCAAATTGAGGTCTCCCTAGAGGATCAAGGGAAGACTACATTCACATGTCCATTTGGAACCTTTGCTTTCAAACTCATGCCCTTCGGGTTATGCAATGCCCCTGGAACCTTCCAACGGTACATGATCGGAATCTTCTCAAACATGGTAGGGGATTTTCTAGAGGTCTTCATGGATGACTTCTCTGTGTTTGGGGATACATTTGAGGGATGTATGCAGAATGTGGAGAGAGTCTTGTCAAGATGTGAAGAAAAGAATCTTGTCCTAAATTGGGAAAAATGCCATTACATGGTTAAAGAGGGACTTGTTCTAGGCCATCTGGTCTCGAGTAGGTGGATTGAAGTTGATAAAGCAAAGGTTGACATCATTCGTCACCTTCCATCACCCAAAATTGTCAAGGAAGTGAGGTCTTTCATAGGACATGCTGGTTTCTATAGAAGATTCATCAAGGACTTTAGTTCAATATCCTGTCCTCTTTGTGCTCTGTTAGTAAAGGATGCTCAATTTGTTTGGACCAAAAGCTATGAGGGTTCATTCTCAACCCTCAAATCCTCTCTCACCTCTCCTCCCATTATGAAATCTCCAAATTGGAACCTTCCTTTTGAACTTATGTGTGATGCCAGTGACTTTTCTGCTGGAGCTGTGTTAGGACAACATTGTGATAAAACTCCTTATGTCATTGCTTATGCAATCACATCCTTAAATGATGCCCAAATAAACTACACCACTTCTGAAAAGGAGTTACATTCTATTGTGTTTTCTTTAGATAAGTTTAGGTCCTATCTCTTAGGATACCCCATCATTGTGTTCACTGACCATTCTGCACTAAAATACCTCTTCCAAAAACAAGATGACAAGTCTAGACTGATTAGGTGGGTCCTTTTCTTATATGAATTTGAACTCACAATCAAAGATAAAAAGGGTGTTGAAAATGTTGTAGCTGATCATCTCTCTAGGATGGTATTCAAAGACAACTCAAATCACCTTTCTGTGTATGATTTGTTTCCTGATGAACAGATATACTCTATGAGGGACTGCCCTTGGGATGCTGACATAGCAAATTTCTTAGTGACAGGAGTCATTCCAAAATTATTAGGGACTCAAGCTCGAAGGAAATTTCTTTCTGATGTTAGACACTATGTGTTTGATGATCCATACCTCTATAAGTTCTTCCCTGACCAAGTCATTAAGAGGTGTGTTCCAGAATCTGAACAAGAGTCCATCCTTAAATTCTGTCACAATGAGGCATGTGGAGGTCACTTTTCCTCTAAGAAAACATCTACTAAGATTCTTCAATGTGGTCTTTTCTGGCCCACCCACTCAAGGGACTCCTACATATTTTGTCAAAGATGTCCTAGGTGTCAACAAGTAGGGTCCATCACAAAAAGGAATCAAATGCCACTCACTCCCATCTTAGTGGTTGAAATATTTAACTGTTTGGGAATTGACTTCATGGGTCCCTTCCCAAACTCTCGGGGATACCTCTACATACTCTTAGCTATTTATTATGTCTCAAAATGTGTTGAGGCCATTACCACTAAGTCCAATGATCATCAAGTTGTGATTCGATTTCTGAAAGAGAACATATTTTCAAGATTTGGAATTCCTATGGCTATAATCAGTGATCGAGGAACCCATTTCTGCAACCGCCCATTCTCTTCACTCATGTCTAAGTATGGTATTTCTCATAAAGTGTCCACTACATACCATCCTCAAACCAATGGTCAAGCTGAGTTAGCGAATAGGGATATTGAGAAAATTCTTGAAAAAACTGTCAACCCCTCTAGGAGAGATTGGTCTGAGAAACTCGTAGATGCTCTTTGGGCCTATAGAACCACATATAAAACCATTTTAGGAATGTCCCCATATAGGTTGGTTTATGGAAAAGCATGCCATTTTCCAGTAGAGATTGAACATAAGTCCTTTTGGGAAATTAAGAAAATGGATTATGACCTCACATTGGCTAGAACAAAAAGGAAATTAGATCTCAATGAACTGGAGGAACTAAGGATGGAGGCTTATGAAAATTCAAGGATCAATAAAGATAAAGTTCAAGCCTACCAATCTATGAATATCAAGGTCAAACATTTTGAACCGGGAAAACTTGTGCTCTTGTATAGTTCGAAACTTCATTTACATCCGGGAAAGTTAAGTTCTAGATGGTCAGGACCTTTCATAGTGAATCATGTATTCCCCCATGGGGCAGTAGAGATTCAAGATCCCACAAGTGGTTACATTTTCAAGGTCAATGGTCAAAGGTTAAAACCATTCATTGAATCATTCAATAAACAGGAAATAGAGGTTGAGTTAACTGAGCTAACCTATGAACAAGGAAAAAATTGATAGATTTAGGGTCCATTTCGGGCTAACGACGTTAAAAAAAGCACTACATGGGAGGCAACCCATGGTTTTCAAGTTTCTTATCATTTTTTTGTTTTTATGAACTTTATATTTTAAATAGGATTAATTAATCATTTTTATATTTAAAAAAAAGACTATTGACTTGTTATTCTATTATGAGTATGGATGGGTATAAAAGGGGAGCATCATATTCATCCGTGTCACGCGGTGTGATCCCTAAGTAATACCTTACCCAGAAAATTAAAAATAGGACGTTGTATCATTAGTTTGATTTAAAAAAAATAGAAAAATAGGAAAAACCATAAAAATGATGATACTTGGAATTAAATAAGTCGTTGTGTTGTTTGTTTTTTCTGGTTTGTTCTTCTTTTTTTAGGTACTATTTTGGGTGATACATGTTCAATCAAGGAGGTGCCTACATCCCCCAAGAGATCAAAGGACTAATTTGGAGCAGTAAGAACTTCAGCTTCAACCACCAGGTGATTTCATTCCATGATCCTCAGTTTCAATTTCCTTTTTGAACTTCTATTATCTGCCTCTACTCCTTCTAAATTTTCATTTCTTCAAACACTGGGGACAGTGTTGTTTTAAGTTGGGGGGAGATAAAATAAAAAAAATGCTTTTGTTTCAAAAAAATGAATGATTTGAAAAAAAAAATTAAATGGAAGGAAAAATTCCTGTAACTTTAAACATGGTAATACACATTACACACTTTGAAACTGAATATCAAATAATTTAGCATACCCTGATTCTGATTTTAATCCTTGTATAATTTTATGAGCCTATATTTTGGAAAGTGTGGTTTTCCAATGTGATATTTCATCGTTTATATTTTCATCCAAATAAAAAAATCACAATGCATGTCCTTTGGATAGTGGGGTATTAGTTTAAGTTCATGGGGTCCCCTAAATAAATAGCATAGGTTTGGTGATAATTTTAGTTTAATATGAGTATTAAAAAAATTAAAAAAAAATTTGCGTGTAGAGCAATGAAATGACCTAATGCGTGGCTTTTGGCACTTGGAGATCGTGACTCCATAGTTGTCTGGCCCAAAGTTAGTAATTTTATCTCTATTTTTGGTAATTTGAATTTTTTTTGAATGATTTAACTTTAGATAATGCCCGAGTATGTGGTCTTCACTTGGTTCCCTAAGGTCTTTGAGCCTGGGAGTCATCAGCAAAGTCTCGCTACAGGGGTTGACTCTTTTGAGTGCAACTTCAATTACCATGGAAAAATTGCAAAAACAAAAAAACAACAAAAAAACAAAAAAAATTATACAAAAAAAAAAGAATACTCATCTTAATATTGAAATGTGATTCCACCTAGCACTTCTGTAATTTCCCCCTTGAATAAAGATGAACCCCCATGTCTATTGTGATGCACAACACATCCTCATACTTAATTGATATTGGATGAAATATGGCAATGAATTTGAACAAAGGAATGGGCTTGGGATTGGGATATGCTTATGAAACTATATTGTATTATAATATTTTTATGGGTTTCATTATTGTTTGGTATAAGGTTTTTTGGTGATCATTGTGTTTTAAAATTTTTTTGGAAAAGGGAATTCGAATTTCATATTGTTGAGATATATTTTGCTCGGGACTAGCAAAACTCAAGTTGGGGGGTGTGATTAGCCACTAAATGAGGATAATATTCATTATTAATATATATAATATTCATGTTATTTATTATTCATAAACACCATTTTAGTTCATTTTACACTTTGAACATCATTTCACATTATGATTGTAATACCTTCTTAAAATGCACTATTATGTGGTACATTTTTTAACATCATTTAAAGTACCCAATGATTCATCTCATTTTAAAGAATTGAATTATACATATTTTAATTTGATATTTTTTGAAATTTATCTACACCTAAATATGAACATGTTTGATTTAGGTATCAATGGATAATTCATGGAGGATGATGGAGATATTTGGCAATGAAAGGAAGCAATTCTGGAGAAGGCAGATTGGACGCTATCCCACTGATGAGGTTGTGGGGCCCAACATACAGGCCCACTTAATCCCCAATTTCGTGGGATACTAGAATACATATATAGGAACAAATCACGCTTTAGGATCCAATGCTAATTCGGCCCCCATTGTGGTCCTTTAGGCGGTCCAAGTTAGAGATAAAATTCTGGGCCAGATTCTGCGGCCCAGAAAAACAGCCCACTAATCTAATAATATCTCCTAATATACAAATCCAAATGGGCCCAAATTTTACATACGGTTAGAAGACATCTGGAGATCCATTTTATTCTTCTATGGATCACTATGATTTGGCCATTGAGAAGGTATTTCAAGTGCGTCTGTTTGGTGCATGAAAGCTGGATGCCTTTTCTGGTCAAGGGTGGAAAGTCTTCTTTCCACAAACTTTCTACCACCCTAGACCTACCATACTCAAGTGGGATGACTTGTACTGTTGGAGGCTCGACCCAAGGGCTCAAAAATGCCTATTTAAAGCAGTGTTTTTGGAGTATTTAAGAATGTCTGGTTCTTGGTTTCATTGTAGTGTTATGATGCCGCTTTGTGTTTGTAATCGCATTTCTTTCTCATGTAAGTTGTTTAATTCACCTTAGTTTCTTAATAAAAGTTCTTCATTTACACTTATTCTGTTCTTATACTTATCACATTGATACCGTTGGTTCAAGGTGTGGATTTATTCACACCATACTTTGTGATATTTGTCACAAAACGGAGGAGTGATCTTTTTTTGTTGTTGTTTTTACTTCTTCAATTCAACCCTTGTAAGTCTACTTCCCGCTTCCGTTGAAGACATGTCATCAATGGAGGGATAACTCTTTTATGGGTTGATCCAAGGGAGTAGAAAGGGGATGGATTGGATGTTATTTATCACTCCATTAATGTCTAATCACTTCTTTTAAATGAGATTTTTATTTGATGATTTTAAAACATCTTCATCCTTATTGAATTTAAGGTCACACATTTCAAGTGCTAATACGAACCTCTAACTTGGAGTGCTCAAAACGTTGATCCTTCAAGTGTATAGGTGATTAGTATTAGGGTGTGTAGGCATTAAACCAGTAATTTATGATTTTGTTTGATCTTCTTAAATGAATCCATCTCAATTATAAGAAATTGAAATCATTAAAAAGGAAATACGTCCAATCCACCCCAAGCGATAACCTAGGATCAACTCATTATTTTAAATTGAATTCACTTAATTCTCTTAGAGTTACTTTAAACCCATCTAAAATCAACCCAATTTGGCCACTTCATAGCCAAAAACAGTCCATAGAATGTATGTGTCTACAGGTTACTTCTTAGGTCTCTGTGGATTCGACAACCCAAGCTAAACTACGAGGATCGTTCTACCTTCATCTCTTGGGTAAATTTGAGCGAGAATCACTAACTCAATGTAGATATTGGATCTGAAAGTCTTATAATTTTAATGTGTAAAAATTATCATGCTGATTAGAAAAAATTATAAACACATATTTTTAACTTTAAGCAATGCATTTATCATTCCTGAAGTTAACAAGATAACTATCATCACATAATTGGATTATGATAATAAGTTTTTGATTAAGTCCTATAAGAAATGAAACATTTTATATTAAATATTTTCCAAGAAGAAGAATGTTACCCAAACTAATAATTTCTCCTTGAGAATTATCTATGAAGGTTAATTTTCCACCTTTCATTTTTATGATCTTATTAAATAAATATTTTTTTCTGTCATATGTCTAGAAAGACAACTATCCATGTACCAATTATTATTATTTTATATAAATTTTTTATTTTTCTAAAAAAATCATTATTTCTTTGAATACCAAACTTTATTGGGTATGGTATTACTAGAAAGTAATATTTTAATAATCCATATTCGTCTGACTTTTTAATCTATAGAAAATGTAAATTATTTTGAAAAATAATATTTTTGAAATCTAAAATATTTTACTTTATATAATGAATATTTTTTCTTCCAGTGTCCACTACTTTTCCATTTAGTGCAAAATGGATTACTCTTTGGAACAAAGTAGTTATTACTAAAGACGAGTTTTATGTTAATAAAACCTATTCTGAAATATCATTACATGGTATAATTTGATTATAAATTTTATCAAAGTTTTTCTTTCTAGTGGTAAACTTAGAAAAAATATTATTCAAACTATAAATTTCATATTTTTGTTTAACCACTAAATTTTTACACTCGGTAGTACTAGTATTTGAACTAAGTTTTACCAATTCACTTTGTAGACCTATTTTCTCAAAAATAGATTTCACAAGATCTTTTGGAAGACAATATTTTTTAAAATTAGATTTATCAATAAATTTTTAAATATATTATATATTATTATTAAGTGTATAAATTCTGTAATTTTCCTTTATGATTTTTTCTTTGAAATTATCAAGCTCTTTAAAAAAAATTCAATTTTCATTTTACAGTAATTTATTAAATATAGATACTTCTTCAAATCTTGGTAAAATTTCATTTTATTCAGTTGAGGGATATTTTTCATCAGAATATGTAGAATTGTTCTCATCATTTCTATTAGGGTAATTTTCATTCAATGTAATATTTGTAAGAGATTCAGAAGTAGTTACCTTATCTATAGTACATTCGTTCACCTTTGGTATTTCAATAAGGAAGCCAATATTCTTCTGGCCTGGAATTAAATTTTCTAATGAATCCTCAGAAGAACTATCTCCACCACTAGTACTCCATGTTTTTAAATATTTGAGACTCTTATTTCTCTTGTTATTTTATTAATTTTTAACTTTGTTAGAAAAATTAAATGTATTTGTAAAAGAAACTCCTCAATTTTCCATTTTCATTTTACCTACATCTCTTTTCAGCTTACCTTCATATTGCATAAGGGTTTTGATAAGATCATCTAAAGTAAGATTTAGAATCGTTATTATATCATCTAAAGAATTTATTTTGGATTCCCACTCATTTGGCATGATCTAAAATATTTTCTCAAATATAATTGTATCTTCAAGATCTTTCTCTCTAAGAGATTATAAACTATTTATAATAGTCTTAAACATTTGGTGCTCCTTAGTAATTGAATCTCCAAGTAGAAAATAAAAGGCATGTAGTCAAAATGAAGCATATATTTTCTTGATTTAATAAAATTAGAGGTTTCAAAATGTGTTACTTCTAGATTCATTCAAATACTATTAGCAGCATCACAAGAAGAAATATGACTATATATATTTTGATCCATAGAACATGAAATAATATTCCTTACTCTATAATTTAGTTGATATTCTAATTTATCCTAATTTTTGAATGTATTGACATCCAAATCTAGAATATTATAATTACTATTAGGAATTAAAAAATTATTCACACTAATATTTATTAAAAAATTCCTCATCTCATCCCTCCAATATTCATAATCAGCTCAATAAAAAATACATAGTCTACTCAGATTTATATTTTCAAGGGTTCCAAAAATTAACCCTACCATATTATCGCATAGAACCTATTTTTCTACCAAAAACAAGTTTGTGCAATATCAGTTAATAAAAAAGTAGTTTATAATAAAACTTAACAAACTTTCAATGGAAAACAAAATTAAAAACTCAGAAAGAACTATAGTAGAACCTACTTTGATACCAATTTTTGGATCGTAAAAGTTTAAGATGGATAAAATAAGGGGTAAATTTTTGTTTAAAATTTTAAACTAATACAAAAACACAAAAACTATTTATTAAAAATGATTGGTGGACTCTTAAGTCGTCTCATTATCAGGGTATATATCAAATTTAGAAAAATTACAATAAATCAAAGTTGTTATCGGTCTTATAGACACACTGATAAAATAGTTTATTAGAAAGATTAGTAAAACAAACTTTCTAATGTAAAATGAAAAAAAAAATTAAAATTTTAGAAAAAATTAATATATAACAATATAATAAAGTAAGAATAACTTAAAAGCTTTATAAAAGTGATTTTACTCTTTAACCTTAAGAGCTGAGGAAGTCAGAGATCCTGACTTAAGATATCCATAGTTAAACACCTAAATATAAAGGTATGTCTTTCTATATAATGAAATCCCATTATACAATGATCAGAAAGTATATGAATTTCAATCCCTTGGAATCCCAAGAAATGATATATTGTTATCAGCTTTGTCTTTATTAAACAATAAATCCCTCGATATAAATATCAGTGTCAAATATATCTTCCAAGTCCCAAAATCCCTTAATATGATAGATCGGATTCATCAATCCTACTATCCCTATAATACATCGATCTAACCATGATCAGAGACACAAAATAAAATATCAATTACAGTTCCTGGGATTTTACAATTCCTCACTCGGAATCCTTATAACACAACTCTCTAAGACATTGCCTATCATAATAAAGATATGTTCCAGTAGAGGAAAATATCATATGTATTGAGTTGAAAATGAATTAGATACCATATCTTTAATGCACTCCTATTTATAGTAATTCCTCCAATGGTTATATTTATGTTATTCTCAGAGTTGGTTGAAATGGCCTCAGATGATCTTCACATTACATATTAATAAAAAATTTCCATCCAATTTCGTTTTTATTAGCACCATTACAATTATATAAAGAAATTCATTTGATGTAAACCATTCTAATTACTCTAATTATAAACTTTGGATAGTCTTCTGGATGATACTACTATTTTTAAATCTGATGAACTAAACAAATATCATTCTGATGAATCAAAATAATTTTCAGTTTGATGTTTGTGACTTTGGTCAGTCTAATCAACATAACACTTATCTAACCATTGGATAGAACGTTGGTAAATCTGATGGATCAGACACAATGTATGTTGGATGTATTAGATAATAAAAGCGTTATATTAGTTTTATATTAGAATCCTTACTATGTATGGTTAAAATTTATGTTTTGTACAAAAAACATTCTAAAAAACTTGGGATGTATAAAGTTAGTGAAATATAATATTAAGAAAGTGATATTGTGTTTCTGATTTTAAAAACTAAGGAAAGGAAAATTAGAGAGTATAAATTTATTCTCAACACAAAACTTACCCAAAATCAAGATTCAAAATAATGATTTTTAATGACCCAAACTTTTTATTAATTTTTGTTTCCTAAATTTTTGAGTGTTATTTTATTTTATACTCAATTAATGAAGTGAGTGTAATTAAATGAGACCATTGGGTTTCAACTGTTATATGATTGTTTTTCAACATGACCATTGAAAGCTAAACTCATAACGTTACAATTTTTTGTGTATAAATACAAGTGATCTTGTTTAATTAATACAAAAAATAAGTTTTGATGGCCTCATCCAGTAGACTCAGTCCGTTTGAAGCCCATTTGATGGAACTTGGGAAGGAGGTAGCACCACTGGGCTTTGCTCTGGACCAAACCCAAGCCGAACTTCATCGTGTGAAGCTGGAATGGAATCGCCTTCGCAAGAAGTTCAAGATTATAGAAATCACCACTTGGGAAATGTTGGTCGAGCCACCCCAAGATTCTATCACCTTATCACACCTTAAACTTAGGTCATATGCTGGTGTTATAAGGGGATATGTAACGAGACCTTAGATGCCTTATGTAATCCTTTGATATAAATAAAATTTTTGATTTCTTCTTATGGTGATGTTTGTGAATTTTAAAATTTCCGGATAAATATATGATGATATTTTAAAATATTTATGCAATCCTTAAATAATTAATAACGTGTAATTATTTTCAAAAAATTGTATTTTACAGTTGTGTCCAGTATAAAATTTAGAGTCTAATAAGATCAACTTTATTTTTGGTGAATAGCAAATTATGAATAGTGATTTTATGCTTATGATTAGTAATGTGACCAAATGGACCAGTAAACTCACCTAAGAAAGTATTAATATAATTTAGGCACCTTGATTAAGTAATGTGATTCAATAAAATAGGTAAATAACTATTTCAGAAATTATTGGTAAAGTATTATATTTTTTCAGGGGAATAGTGTTTTTATTTAAAAACTAAATTAAAAATATTTAGAAAATTATTTTTATAAAATGGAGTTCATTTTTTAATTCATATCATCGATATTAGGATAAGGTTATTTTTGGGGATTTTTTTGAAAAAGTTGAATTTTCGGTGAATAGTGAAAATACAGTTTTTAGTTTTGGGTGTTTAATGATATCATTAAGGATGTAATAATTATGTAATAATTATGGTAGACTTATGAATAGTATGATAAGTTATGAGGTATCCCATGTGGAAAATACCATGGGAAAATATCATGGGCAAGCCCATGGTTTTTCCAATACCACTGATGAGGTGTCCCTTGGCCATTTAATGACTTGTCCCCTCACTTCTCCTATAAATAACTAGCCTTTACATCATCCATTTCATTTCAAAATCCTTCTCAACGAATTACTGGTCTCTTTACCTCCCAAGGAGTCCTCCGAAGGTTCCATAAATCCTTCCACGGTCCTGACCTTCAAGCTTTCGAAGTTACTCTTCAAGGTAAGGGATCCTTTCACCCTCCTCAATTAAATCATGACTTCCTTTATGTTGTGTATTCTAATTTCCATATCTTTATGTTGAGGGTATGTTATTATATTTTCTAACTTCTTTACATTTTATGTCTAATTGTTGAGAGACCCTTTCTTCTCTCATCAAAAAAATTTTTTGAATTTTTAAGTGACGTCGTTAGGCTACTGAATTTCTCGTAAAAGAAATCGCATCTTCTCTTTTATTTCATGTTTCCTTTTCATGTAATATGATATTAAAATATCCATAACATGATATTATTCAGTACACATACTTTATTATGAATTATTTATGAGTGGGTCACCCTATTCCCCTCTCTTTTCAATGTTTTCTAAAACCATGTTATATATTCGTTATGCTGTAGAAATTTCGTCTCAAAATTTATCTCTTTCTCTCACGAAATTCTATTGTTTGTTTATGTAAAAAACCAAACCCATTTAGTTTCTATGGGTTTCCATAAATATATAAAAATTATATATTTTATTCTGGAATTAACATACATATAACCCTCACTCCCTTTCCATGGGTTATAAATGACATAATGATCTCATTTTTAAGTACTTTTTTAACGTCACGATTTTGACATGAAACCCATTTCTTTGATTCTATTTGGGTTATTTATGAAATGTTTTATTTTGATCTATGTGGATAACATTAAAGTAAATAAATATTAAGTGTGTTACTTGATAGCGCTTCAATTCACTGGGTAAAGAATTAATCTCTAGAGATAACAAGTTTCAGGATACCTCGGTGAATAACCTTGGTAATTTTTATAACACCTTGGGGATGGACCTTGGTGATATGTTCATGAATGTATAAATGAAATTTTGTATCCACATATTCAAGTTATGATTCATGTTTTTTCAGTATGATATTCCAATTATTTCATTTCTATTTTCATTATGTTTTATTCAAGTTAGTATTGATATCACAAGTAAATTGATTCCCATGTTTACCCTTACCTGGCCTTCTGCTCACCCTTTCCTTTGAATGTATGTCTCCAGGTTATGAGATGAAGTAATTGTACATAATATGAACTTATGATGAATCCTTACAAGTGGATTAGAAGAATTTTTTATACTATTTTCAAGTTTTATTGTTCCTTATTTCCAAGACACTAGACTTTAAAGATCCATTGTATGTAAAATGTAATGAAAAGTTATGTATTAAAAAGGTTGGATGCCATAGTTGGTATCAAAGGATAGTTTATTTATTTATGGAAATTAGGATATGAAAACTTTAGGAAGAACCCTATAGAAAAGTTTAAATATAAGAAAACTTCATGGTATTTTGGTGAGTATTGAGTAAGTGGTTTATCAAGCAAATGCATCCATGTCTAGATACGAGCAAGTAAAGGTAGATCTGGCACAGATGTATATAGGGGTAAAACCCGAAAACACCACTTTGAGCTAGACTCAAATGGGAACTGGTACACAACATTGAGTATTGCTGCACTCTTGTTTACGACACCCCTGGGGGATATGTTTGGTTAATCGCATGCTTTTTATAAATCATTATGAAGGAATTATAGAGAAATGTAATTGTTTAAGCATGAAGTTTTAAGACACAAAATCCTTTATAGTTAGAAGATTCATAAATAAAATAAGTTTCTCACTAAGTTTTTACCCTTTTAGAAAAATGGAGGGCAATAGGAGGAACCGTGCAAATGGTTACTGCAATGGACCATGCACTGATGACCCTCTGATGGAATCCAGAATGGAAACATTCATGAGAATGATGAACCAGCTGACTTAAGTTATGGGAAATAACGTGAATCAAGCTGAGAGAACGATCTCACCACAAAGGGAACAACATTCTGTTGAATCTTTTATGTGTCAACGACCACCAACCTTCAGTGGATCGACCAACCCATTGATTGCTGAGTAGTAGATCAGCTCTATCGAGAACATATTTTCTATGCTCCACTGTTCAGAGCAAGAGAAGGTCACCCTGGCTGTCTATCGCTTCGTAGGAGAAGATGATCAGTGGTGGGAACTGATCAAAAACACGACTCCAATGTTGGTGGATGAAGCTATGGATTGGGAAGAGTTCAGATGGATCTTTTTCAGTAAGTATTTCCCTTGTTCCTTGAGAACAATAATGAAGAAAGAGTTTCTCAAGATAAAGAAGAAGGATAATGAATCTGTGGGAAGATACGAGATAAACTTCAGAAGGATTTCTTGATATACCAATTTCTTTTTCATGGATCCAAATTGTAAGGTTGATAGATTCTTCGGTGGACTAAGACCTCAGCTACAGAAGAATCTCCCCAACTGTGACTATGACAACTATGAGAAGATCGTGCGGAGTGCGATGAAAGTCAAGCTGGAGTTTGGTGAGACACAGTGGTCTCATAAATCAAACAATAGGAAGAGATCAATGGAGCCCAGATTATGGAGGACTTTTTATTATGGAAGAGGAGGAAAGAAAGTGAAACTTCCCACATGTAATAAGTGTGGAAAGAAGCATTCGGGGAACTGCCTTCTTGGGAGTAAGAAATTCTATAAGTGTGGAAGAGATGGCCATATTGCGAGGAATTTTCGTAGTGAGGTGAAACCTCAACTTCCAAACACAAATGACAAGGGAAAGATGTTGCAAGCCCAACCTGATGTCCAGTGCTTTATTTATGGACAACTTGGGCACTTTTCCAATCACTTTCGAAATCTGATGGCAGTGGAGGGGAACCCCCATCAGCCTCGGCAAAGGCCAAGGGAGCAAGGTCATGATTTTGCTATCACGACAGATAAAGTTTAAGCTCAAAATGATGTTTTAGAAGGTACTGTTGTTTTCCTCTCCAAGCTAGCAAATACTTTGTTTGATTCTGGTTCTACACATTCCTTTATTTCCTCTAAGTTTGAAAGAATTTTGAATCAACCCCCGATTTTCTAAAAGTAGAGTTATCAGTCAAGACTCTTGGTGGGATTATCCAAGCATCATCAGTGTTTAGAAACTCTAGTCTTTACTTTAGTGACCACAATCTTATCACAAATATAGTAGTCATTCCCATGCTGGAGTTTGATGTTATACTAGGGATGGACTAGCTATCAAAGTATAATGCTAAGATCCAATGCAGAAGCAAGGAAATCTCAGTTGTCTTGAATGGAAAACCTTCAGTAATCTTCCAAGGAGAAATATCTCAACATGATCTTTGTCTATAAGAACCCCCTATATCCTTATTTATGGAGTTTATTGGTGAAGAGGAAGAATGAGATGAGAGTTTAATAATAGAAAGTGTCCCCATCATCGAGGAATATGTTGATGTATTTCTTGAGGAGTTTCCTAGAACTCCCCTAGAAAGTGAGGTATAGTTCTCTATTGAACTTGTACCTGGACCTCATCCAATATCAAAGACCCCATATAGGATGGAAAATGTGGAGCTGGAGGAATTAAAGAAACAAATCCAAGATCTTTTGGAGAATGGGTCTATCTGATTGAGTGTGTCTCCTTGGGGAGCCCTAGTTCCCTTTGTGAAGAAGAAAGATGGATTGATGTGGCTGTGAATTGATTATAGAGAACTAAATGGGATCACATAGAAGAACAAATACCCTCTTCCAAGAATTGATGACTTATTTGACCAACTCTTTGGGGCTCAATTCTTCTCTAAGATTAATCTTCAATCTAGTTATCATCAATTGAGGGTAAAGAAAGAAGATATTCCAAAAACTTCCTTCTGATCAAGATATGGGCATTATGAGTTTTTTGTTATGCCCTTCGGACTGAATAATGTACCTACTATTTTTATGGATTTTATGAATAGAGTCTTTAAGGACTTACTTGATAAATTTGTGGTAGTTTTTATTGATGATATTCTAAAATATTCCAAAAGTTTTGAGGAGCATGAGGATCATCTAAGGGCTATTTTTTAAACTCTGTGGAAGGAGAGGCTTTTTGGAATGTTCAGAAAATGTGAATATTGGTTACAAAAAGTGGCTTTCTTGGGGCTCATTGTAACCAATAAAGGAATCACAGTTGACCCTGAAAAGAAAAAAGTTGTAGAGTATTGGCCTCAACCTACAATAATAACTAAGATTTGTAGTTTTCTTGGATTAGCAGAATATTATCGGAGGTTTGTGAAAAACCTTTCATGAATTTCTAATCTATTAACCAACTTAACTCAAAAAGGGGTCAAGTTCATCTGGACAAAGGAGTGTGAGGTAAGTTTCAAAGAGTTGAAGAAGAGATTGGTTACTGCATCCTTGTTAACTTTTCCCTCAAGTAGAGAAGGATTCGTTATTTATAGAGATGCATCTTTGAAAATTCTATGGTGCGTCCTCATGAAAAATTACAAGGTCATTGCTTATGCATCTCTATAGTTGAAGACTCATGAGTATAATTATCATATGCATGACTTGGATCTGGTTGTGGTCATTTTTGCTCTGAAGATATGGAGGCACTATCTTTATGGGGAGAAATGTGATAAATACATAGACCATCAAAGTTTGAAGTATATTTTCACACAAAAGGAATTGAACATGAGACAAATGAGATGGTTGGAACTTCTCAAAGACTATGATTGTTTAATTAATTATCATCCCGGAAGAGAAAAAAAAGTTGATGATTGATAAAACATTATTTTATTGAATATTTTTTTGATAATAAATGATATAATTTCCTCACATTGTGTTAAATATGTTTAATTCAAAAATATTTGGGTTTATATCATTCATTTGAATATTTGATGAAAATTCCAGTTTTACCATTTTAAAATCACTTTAGTATTTCAATAATAAATATTTTTATTTGAATTATTTGAACTTACTATTTTGCACCTATGTTCCTTACTTCATGGGATGCAACTTTTATTCAGGACACTAGATAAAAATAATGCATTTGGATGGAGTAATTGGTCCATAAAATCAAAGGTGGGCTGGACACGTCACAATGGAAAAGCTTCTCTATGTTGGCCATAACTCCTTCTTATGGGATTGGATTGAGCCCAAATTTTTAGAGGAGATAGGGCACCCATATCCTCACATATGATACTTTTGTAAGTCCGGCCAACTCATGCGTTTCGGTGGTCAAATGGGTGGTGTAATTTGGAACAAAATATTTGTCCGAGATTCCCAATTCACACTTGAAACCACTTTGAACCTAGCCTCCCCACCACTCTATAATTTGGTGTTTTTATCATTTGGTGGGGTTGGTACATGCATTAGGATATGGGAGGAAGAGTGTAATTTTTATCACCCAAATTATCAAACCATTGTAAGAGGGGTAGCTCTTGAAGCAAGGATCCCCTCATCGAAGCCTCCTTCTCTTCTTCATTTTGTAATGTTTTCATTTGTGTAATAAAATTCTTTGATCTTATTTTATTCCTCATATTTTATTCTATTTTGTTTAAATTTATTATTCTCTTAATGTTCATAATTTTGTTGGAATTCTTGAGTAGAAGCATTATTTGGGTTATACCCATTATAAACCTTTGCACATGCAAAACTCTTCTACGATGATTACGCCACCCATGGAAGAGTAGTTTTTAGTAATCGATATATCTCTTACCTTATTCATTCATTTATTTTGAATAAATGAGATACTTTAATTCACTTAACATGATCCATTAATTGATTTTTCAAATTAGAAGAAACTAAGTGAGCACTTGAACAATTAACACAAAACGCGTGATGTCGGGATTTGTGTGAATTGTGAGAGCGTGATCTTAATCGGTAATACAAGACCACACGGGATCAATTTGTAGAGTCCAAATACAATCCATAAACTCAATTAATCCTTATTTCCAGAATGTTTATGTGCCTTAATTTATCACTGACCATAAGCTAATCTTAGAACATCAATCAAAGCAGGGTGTTGCGATTGCATGTTCCGAAGTTAGCCTATGGTTAAATTCACTTCATCTTCGTGGTAAAGTTAATTCTCGTAGGGTTCGGGATTTAACAAATTAAGGGATCATAATTAAGTGAATATTAATTTAAATAATAATTATTAATAATAGAGTGAATTGGTAGAGTTAGATCAATTACTCATTTTAAGTATTTTCTATTAAAAATATCTTCTTGTTGTGTCTTTTTAATCAAACGTCATTTTAAAACTAAAAACAAAAAAAAATGCAATCTTCTTCCAGCAAACTTCTTCTAGATTTATAAACTATAAACAACACTCATCCTTTTAACTATTATTTCAATTTTATTCTATTTTATTTTTAGAATACCTCTGAAAAGTTGTTTTAATTCACTTCCTCCTTTGAGAGACGACCTTGGTCAGCCACTCTGCTGCACCTAAGTACCCAAAAATCACACTAATAATTTGAGGGCACCCACGACAGTGCTCTATCAAATTGGTGTCATTTCCAGGGAGGCAAGTAATTTATTCAACCATTTAGAGTTATTTCTTTTATTTTTCATTTTATTATTTTCTTCACCTCTCTCTTTCATCTTTCCCCTTTCTCAAGTTTTCATTTTTTTTCATCCTATTCTTTTCTTTTTGGACCATCAACTCAAACTTCTCATTTTTATTTTACTATGGTCCACTTTATTTCATTTCATTTTTATTTGATTTATGACATGAACTAATCCCAAAGATCTCTTAGATCTTCACCCTGAGATTGAACGTAGCCTTAGGGCACGAATTAGATACTCTCAGTCTACGGGAAGTTTCAATATTTAACAAGTTGGTGAATTCCTCTCTTCTGGAAACATTGAAATTTGAATCTATTCAAATTCAAACATAAAAGAAGAACCAATGGATGAAAATAATGTAAATTAACTTAATAGAACCATTCAAGAATTGGATACACCTAATATTAACTATCAACCAAATTGTATTGTATACCCAAATCTCGAATCGGACTTTGAATTGAAATATGGATTAATTCACCTTCTTCCAAAGTTTCATGGCTTATCTGGTGAGGATCCCAACAAACACCTTAAGGAGTTTAATTTGGTTTTCTCAACCTTAAAACCTAGAAATGTCTCTGAAGATCAAATCAAATTAAGAGCATTCCCATTTTCACTTGATGGAGCTGCAAAGGATTAGATTTACTATTTACAACCTGAAGATGTAACATGTTGGAACGATTTGAAATTTCTTTTCTTGAAAAGATTTTTTCCCGCATCAAGGACCACATCCATTCAAAAGGAGATATCTGGGATCAAGCAAGGCCAAGGGGAGTCAATGTATGAGTACTGGGAGCGATTCAAGAAGTTGTGCACAAGCTGTCCGCATCACCAAATCAGTGAGCAACTCCTCATCCAATACTTCTACAAAGGACTCACACCCATGGAGAGGAGCATGGTTGATGCTGTAGTAGAAGGGGCATTGGTGGACAAGACACTAGTAGCTCCACATGCATTGATCGACAAGATGGAACAAAACTCCCAAAAATTTGACGATGGAGGTACACCACATGTCAGGGGAGTACATCAGGTAAGTCCTTATTCTCTTGAAAGTCATTTGATTGATACAAAGTTGGAAGAATTGACCACTATGGTGAGGCGGATTGCTTTGGCTCAAAAGACATCCCAACCCACTCCTTCAAGGCCTTGTGGCATTTTCACTGAGACAATCCATCCAACTGACTATTGCCCACAACTACAAGAGACAGAGGATTGCGCAGCAGTATTCCCAGGGAGACCATATCATGAACAACAACAACAATATCCCCAAAAGAAGTTTGATCCAACATACAACCAAGGGTGTAAGGACCAATCGGACATGAGGTATGGCTCTGGACAACAACAAATTCTACCCTTTTAACAAAACTTCCAGCAGCCTCTACCTTACCAGCAGGGTTTCCAACAACCCCAAAGGAGATTCGAAGCTCAAACATCAACAAGTCAGCAACAAGGGAATCCCCCCACCCAAGGTAGATTATAACACTAATGATATTTTGAAGCAAATTTTTATTAATCAACAGAATGAGCTGAAGAGTCAAGGTTCGGAGTTGAGGGAGTTGAAGACTCAAATGATCCAGATTTCCACTGCCCTCCATGAACTTGTAAGTAATAATTCCGGAAATCTAACTTCCCAACCCACTCCAAATCCAGAGGGGAATGCTAGTTCCGTCACATTGAGAAGTGGGAAGAAAATGAACAATACATCTGTACCTACCATTCCACCGGGATTCACCTCTACTCCAGAGAAGTCGCATTCCATACCAACTGATAAGAAATCCAAGGAGAAAGATAAAGGTAAGAAAAATATTGATGATGTTCCTCCTAAACCTGTTCCTTTTCCAAACAGGGTTGTTCAAACCAAGAATATGGCTGAAAAAGCAATGAAAAAGAAGGTTTTGGACACATTCAAGTGTGTGGAGATCAACATTCCTCTACTTGAATCCATTAAGAAAATCCCAAGGTATTCCAAATTCTTAAAATAACTCTGCACCAATCAAAGAGGGCTCAAGGGTAATGAGAGGATGAACCTTGGAAGGAATGTCTCGGCACTCATTACACCAAATCTAGAAATGCCAACAAAGTGCAAGGATCCTGGGACATTCACCATCCCATGTACCATAGGGGAGTTGCATTTCTCTGATGCTCTTTGTGATTTAGGAGCTTCAATAAATTTGATGCCTCACTCTCTATTTTCTTCCTTGCAGGTTGGTGAGTTGAAGCCAACAAGAGTAGTGGTGCAATTGGAGAATAGAGCTACGGAATATCCAGTGGGAGTCCTTGAGGATGTACTTGTCCGAGTAAGAGACGTGATCTTTCCAGCAGACTTCTATGTGCTTAACATGGAGGATGATCAATTAAGTTCTCATGACCCCATTATCTTAGGTAGGCCCTACCTTAAAATTTCAAAAACTATCATAAATGTCAATGAGGGTACACTTTCCATGGAATTTGGAGATGAAGTTGTGATATTTAATGTTATTTATTCCATGAAGTACCCCTCAGAGGACCATTCTGCTTTTGTTATCTCCCATTTTGAACCACCAAGTAAAAACACCATGGAATTGGATTGTCCTATGCTTAGGGAGATTATGAGTGTTGGTTCTAGTTTGATGTATAAGAGTACTTCTACACCCGTTTTTAAGGAATAAGACTCTCTAAGATTTGATTTTGAAATGGAATGATATTTTGATTTTGATCATGTGAACTCTGATTATGACATGGCTATTGAGTATACTGATGGATTTGGTGCTTTATTCTCTGATTGTGATCATTTTTATTCTGATACTGATGATCATTGTGCAGATATGTCTGTTGCATTGATTTATCCATCCATACATCACACCCCTACATTGGAACTCAAGCCTTTTCCCCCAAATCTTAAATATGCATACTTGTTAAGTGGTGATAGATTACCTGTTATCATTTCTAACAATATCTCTTTTGAACATGAAGAAAAACTTTTGAATCTATTGAGAGATAACATTAGGGAAATTGGTTGGACATTGGCTGACATATCAGGTATTAGCCCCTCCATTTGCATTCATAGGATTCTCTTGGAGGATGGGTCTAAACCGGTGAGGCAACCACAAAGGAGACTCAATCCAACACTTTTGGAAGTTGTGAAAAAAGAAGTTGCAAAATTGCTTGAGGCAGGTATAATCTATTCTATTTCAAATTCTCACTGGGTAAGTCCAATTTAGGTTGTGCCTAAGAAAACTGGTTTCACTGTTGTTAAAAATGAGAAAGATGAGTTAGTTCCAATGAGGGTACAAAACAGTTGGCATGTGTGTATTGATTATAGGAAACTAAATCATTCCATGCGCAAGGACCATTTCCCCCTCCCGTTTATTGATCAGATGCTTGAGAGACTAGCTGGGAAGACACACTATTGTTTCTTGGATGGATTTTCTAGATATTTTCAGGTTCCTATAGATCCAGAGGATCAGGAGAAGACTACATTCACCTGTCCCTTTGGCACATTTGCCTACCGGAGGATGCGATTTGGACTTTGCAACGCCCCAGGTACCTTCCAGAGATGCATGGTGAGTATTTTTTCTGATTTTATTGAGACCTGCATGAAGGTATTTATGGATGATTTTATAGTTTATGGATCCTCATTTGATGAATGTCTCTCTAGTTTGGGTGATTTTTTGCATCGTTGTATTGAGAAGAATCTGGTCTTAAATTTTGAAAAATGTCATTTCATGGTTGAAAAGGGAATTGTCTTAGGTCATATAGTCTCACAACATGGAATTGAAGTTGATAAATCTAAGGTAGACATTATTTCATCCCTTCCATATCCTACATGTGTGCGTGATGTTTGATCATTCCTTGGACATGTGGGATTTTATCGACGCTTCATCAGAGATTTTAGTAAGATTGCTCTACCCTTATCTCGATTGCTTCAAAAAGAAATTGACTTCAATTTTGATTATTCATGCAGGGTATCATTTGATGAGCTAAAGAAGTGTCTGACCACTCCACCAATCAAATGGCCCCCACGGTGGGAGATTCCTTTTGAGCTTATGTGTGACGCCTCCAACTTTGCGGTTGGAGCTGTCTTACCTCATAGGGTGGAGGGATGTTCACATGTGATCACCTATGCATCGAGGAAACGGGATTCAGCCCAATCAAAATACACTACCACGGAAAATTAGCTTCTTGCAGACATATTTTATTTTGATAAATTCCGTTCATATTTATTGGTCTCTAAAGTAGATTTTTTTTCTAACCATGCAGCTTTGAGGTACCTCCTAAAGAATCCAGATGCAAAGCCCAGGCTGATTCGATGGATGCTCCTTCTTCATGAATTTGATATTGAGATAAAGGAAAAGAAGGGTTTAGATAATTTGGTGGCAGACCACATGACTAGGCTTACTCACACACTAGAGGATGACACCTTGGAACAGGTACCACTTCGGGACACTTTCCCCGATGAGCATCTTTATTCCATCTCAGGTACGCATCCTTAGTATGCAGATTTAGTTAACTACATTGTTTCCTCTCAAATACCTATAAATTTAAAGAAATATCAAGTCCAAAAATTTGAAAGTGAGCCTAGGTTTTATGTGTGGGATGATCCTTACCTCTGGCGCATGTGTAGTGACCAAGTCATTAGGAGGTGTGTTCCTGATCATGAGTTTGAGTCTATTTTTCATTTCTATCATAAACTTGCTTGTGGTGGACACTTTGGACCCCAATGGATAGATAGGAAGGTTTTGGACTCTGGATTATATTGGACTAGCTTGTTCCATGATTCCCATGTGTTTTTTAAGTCATGCTCTCGTTGCCAACACACTGGGAATATTTCTAGGAGACATGAGATGCCCCAACAACTCATACTATTCTGTGAGATTTTTGATGTATGGGGCATCGACTTTATGGTTCCTTTTCGTAGTTCATTTGTTTTTTTGTATATTTTGGTTGCTGTTGATTATGTGAGTAAATGGGTGGAGGCTAAGGCCACTAGGACTGATGATTCTAATGTTGTTGTGGACTTTGTCAAAGCACAGATTTTTTGCAGGTTTGGAGTACCAAAGGAAATAATCAGTGACCAAAGGACACACTTTTACAATAGGAATTTTGCTTCCCTCCTTCGAAATGATATAATTTCCTCACATTGTGCTAAATATATTCATTTATGAAATATTTGGGATTAGATCATTCATTTGAATATTTGATGAAAATTCCAGTTTTACTTTTTATATTTCACTGTAGTATTTCGAAGATAAATATTTTTATATTTATTATTAGAATTTTAAATTTTGTAATAGAGTTCCTAAATTAATGATGTACAACTTTTATTCAGGACACTAGTGATAAAGAGTGCATTTGGTTGTCGAAAATGGTCCATGAAGTCAAAGTTGGGCTGGACTCTCCAGAATGGAGAAGATTCTGAATTTCATCCATAACTCCTTCATCTGAGACTGGATTGAGCCCAAATTATGAGATGAGATAGAGGACCCATATCCTCATATTTTATCCTTATGGAAGGCCGGACAATTCATACGTTTTGGTTGTCAAATGGGCGGTGAAAGTTGGAATAAAATAATTGGCCGAGATTCTCCATTCACACTTGAAACCACTTTGAACCTAGCCTCCCCACCACTCAATAAATTGGTGTTTTTCTCATTTTTTGGGGTTAGGACGTGCATTGGGAAGTTTAGGGAAGAGTAGAAGTGGATCAACTCCAATTATCCAACCATTTAAATAAGGGTATCTCTTGAAGCAAGGATCCCTTCGACGAAGCCCTGTTCTTCTCCTTCATGTTGTAATGATTTTGTTTGTGTAATAAACTTCTTTGTTCTTCTTTTATTTATTATCTTTTCTTATGTTTTGTTCAAATTTATTCTTCTATTAATCTTCCTCTTTGGGCTGTAATTCTTGAGTAGAAGCGTTATTGGGTTATACCCATTATAAACCTTTGCACATGAAAAACGCTTCTACGATGATTACGCCACCCATGGAAGAGTAGATTTTAGTAATCGATCTATCTCTCACCTTATTCATTAATTTATTTTGAATCAATGAGATAATGTAATTCAAATAACATTATCCATTAATTGAGTTTTCAAATTAGAAGAAACTAAGTGAGCACTTGTACAATTAACACAAAACGCGCAAGGTCGGGATTTGTGTGAATTGTGAGAGCGCGATCTTAATCGGTAATACAAGACCACACGGGATCAAGTTGTAGAGTTCAAATAAAATCCCTAAACTCAATTAATACTCATTTCCATAGTGTTTATGTGCCTTAATTTACCACTGACCATAAGCTAATCTTACAACATCAATCAAAGCAGGGTGTTGCGATTGCATGTTCCGAAGTTAGCCTATGGTTAAATTCACTTCATCTTCGTGGTAAAATTAATTCTCGTAGGGTTAGAGATTTAACAAATTAAGGGATCCTAATTAAGTAAATGTTAATTTAAATAATAATGATTAATAATAGAGTGAAGAGATATAGTTAGATCTATTAAACCTTTTAAATATTATCTAAAAAAATATATTCTTGTTGTGTCTTTTTAATCAAACTTCATTTTAAAACTAAAAACAAAAAAAAATTTAATCTTCTTCCAGCAAACTTCTTCTAGATTTATAAACTATAAACAACCCCCATCCTTTTAACTATTGTTTCAATTTTATTCTCTTTTATTTTTATAATACCTCTGAAAAGTTGTTTTAATTCACTTCCTCCTTTGAGAGACGACCTTGGTCAGCCACTCTGTTGCACTTAAGTACCCAAAAATCACACTAATCATTTGAGGGCACCCATGACAGTGCTCTATCAATGATGCATTAAGCAGGAAAGACCCAGTTTTCCTTTCCATGATGAGAATTCAAAGAGATCCTTTGATCAATGACCTAGTAAAGTTGGACATGGGAATTATAAGGGAAGGGAAATCATCAAACCTAACCCTAATGATTTCTCAACCATCATTACTAGAGAAGATCAAGAAAGCGCAGAAAGAAGATACTTTGTTAAAAAAGAAGTTTGAGGCTACAAAGGATGGGAAGTTTAATGAGTTCAATACTGATCAAGAAGGTGTACTGAAATTTTGTACACGAATATGTGTTCCATCTATTCCAGAAATAAAGAAGGAGATGATGGATGAAGCTCACAGATCTACTTTCTCTATAAATCATGGAAGCACAAAAATGTATAGGGACCTTTGTGATCATTATTGGTTGGATAATATGAAAAGTGAGATTTATGACTACACTTCAAGGTGACTAGTATGTCAACAAGTGAAGGCAGAGCGACAACTTCCTAAAGGGTTATTACAACCACTACCCATACCAGCATGGAAGCGGGACAATACCACTATGGACTTTGTCACTGGTCTTTCAAGAACTTCCAAAGGAAATAATGTGATATGGGTTATTGTGGACCATCTCACCAAGACTACCCATTTTTTCTCAATTCGGGAAGATTTTTCTCTTGATCAAATTGATAGGATTTACGTGAAGGAAGTGGTAAGTCAGCATGGAGTTCCACTTTCTATCGTATCTGATCGTGATCCAAGGTTCACATCAAAATTCTAGAGAAGTCTTCAACATGATCTGAGCACTGAATAGAATTTCAGAATGGCCTATCACCCCCAAACTGATGGCCAATCTGAAAGGACAATTCAAACACTAAAGTACATGTTGAGAATGTGCTCAATGGAATTTAAGGGTGGATGGGATCAACATATCCCTTTAGTTGAGTTCTCTTACAACAATAGCTTTCACTTGAGTATTCAAATGGAACCCTATAAAGAACTATATGAGAAGCGATGTAGAACTCCAACTTGTTGGGATGAAGCTAGTGAGAGAAAGCTTCTTGGCCCTGACCTTGTGTAAGAGATGACAAAAAAATTCCATGATATCCAACAACACATTAAGGCTGCTCCAAGTCGGCAAAAGAGCTATGTAGACAACCGTCGAAGGGACTTGGTGCTTGTTGTCGGTGACAAGGTCATTCTTTTAATTTCACCTTGGAAGAGAGTCATGAGGTTTGGGAAAAAAGGGAATCTCATCCCTAGGTACATTGGCCCCTATGAAATCCTTGATCGCATTGGAGCAGTGGCCTATTGGCTTGCACTTCCTCCCAATCTAGCGCAAGTTCCTGATTTCTTCCATGTATCCCTCTTGAGGAAGTACATACCTGACCCTTAACATGTACTAAACCTAGAGATGGTACAACTATAACATGACCTCTCTTATGAGGAGTAGCCGGTGGAGATCTTGGTTCATAGAGACAAGGTTATACGCAACAAGACTACCCACCTTGTTAAGGTGTTGTGGAGGAACCGCAAATATTAAGAATCCACGTGGGAACCAAATGAGCCTATAAGGAAAAAGTACCCACACCTTTTCTCTTCTGAGGGTACCAGTTAAAAATTTCAGGGATGAAATCTCTTAATGGGGAAGAATGTAACGACCTGAACTTTTTATTAATTTTTGTTTCTTAATTTTTGTGTGTTATTTTATTTTATACTCAATTAATGAAGTGAGTATAATTAAATGATACCATTGGGTTTCTACTGTTATATGACCATTGGTCAATATGACCATTGGTCAATATGACCATTGGTCAATATGACCATTGAAAGCTAAACTCTTAACGTTATAATTTTTTTTTTATAAATACAAGTGGTCTTGGTTAATTAATACAGAAATAAGTTTTGATGGCCTCATCCAGTAGGCTCGGTCTGTTCGAAGCCAATCTGACGGAACTTGGGAATGAGGTAGCACCACTAGGCTTTGTTATGGACCAAAACCAAGCCAGACTTCATCGTGTGAAGCTAGAACAGAATCTCCTTCGCGAGAAGTTCAAGCTAATAGAAATCACTACTTGGGAAATGTTGGTCGAACCGCCCCAAGATTCTATCACCTTATCACACCTTCAACTTAGGTCATATTCTGGTGTTATAAGGGGCTATGTAACGAGACCTTAGCTACCTTATGTAATCATTTGATATAAATAAAATTTGTGAATTCTTCTTATGGTGAATTTTGTGAATTTTCAACTGTCCTCATAAATATAGGATGATATTTTAAAATATTTATGTAAAACATAAATAATTAATAATGTGTAATGATTTTCAAAAAATAGTCTTCTACAGTTGTGTTCAGAAAAAAATTTTGATTCCAATAAGATCAACTTAATTTTTGGTGAATAGTAAATTATGAATAGTGATTTTACACTTATGATTAGTAATGTGATCAAATGGATTAGTAACCACATCTAAAAAGGTATTAATAAAATTTAGGCACCTTGATTAAGTAATTTGATTCAATAAAATTAGTAAATAACTGTTTCAGAAATTATTGGTTAAGTATTAGTTTTTTTGGGTGAATAGTGTTTTTATTTAAAAATTAAATTTAAAATATTAAGAAAATTATTTAGATAAAATGGAGTTCATTTTTATAATTCAAAGTATCGATATTAGGTTAAGGTGATTTTTAAGGATTTTTCTGAAAAGGTTGATTTTTCGGTGAATAGTGAAAATAAAGTTTTCAGTTTTGGGTATTTAATGACATCATTAAGGATGTAATAATTATGTAATCATTCTGTTCGACTTATTAATAGTAATATAAGGTACGATGTGTCCCATTTGTCCAATTCCATGGGTAAATACCATGGGAAAGCCCGTGGTTTTTCCAATACCTCCGATGAGGTGTCCCTTGGCCATTAATGACTTGTCCCCTCACTTCTCCTATAAATATCAAGCCTTTCCCTCATCCATTTCATTCCAAAATCCTCCTCAATGAAGTTATGGTCTCATTACCTCATAATGAGTCCTCCCAAGGTGCCCTCCATCCTTCCAAGGTCCCGACCTTCAAGCTTTCAAAATTACTCTTCAAGGTAAGGGATCATTTCACCCTCCTCGTTTAAGGCATGACTTCCTTTATGTTGTGTCTTATAATTTCCATCTCTTTATGTTGAGTTTATGTTATTATATGTTCTCATTTTTGTCCTTTTCATGTCTAATTGTTGATAGACCATATCTTCTCTCATCAATTTGTTTTCTAAATTTTTAAGTGACGTCGTTAGGCTAATGAATTTCTCGTAAAACAAATCGTATCTTCCGTTTTCTTTCATGTTTCCCTTTCATGTGTTATGTCATTAAAATATCCATACCATGATCTTATTCAATAACCATACTGTATTATGAATTTTTTATGAGTGGGTGACTCGTTTCCCCTCTCTTTTTAATGTTTTCTAAAACCATATTATATAGTTGTTATGTTGTAGAAATTTCGTCTCAAAATTTCTCTCTTTCTCTTAAGAAATTCTATTGTTTGCTTATGTGAAAACCCAGACCTAATTCGTTTATATGGGTGTTCATAAATATATAAAAATTATATATTTTATTCTGAAATTGAAATACATATAACCCACACTCCCTTTCTATGGGTTATAAATGACATAATGATCTCATTTTTAAGTACTTTTTTAACGTCACGATTTTGAAATGAAACCCATTTCTTTTATTATATTTTGGTTATTTATGAAATGTTTGATTATTATATATGTGGATCAAATTAAAGTAATAAAATATTAAGGGTTCTCCTTGATAGTGTTCCAATTAATTGGGTAAAGAATTAATCTCTAGTTATGACAAGTTTCACGAAACCTTGGTGAATAACCTTGGTAAATTTTATGACACCTTGGGGATGGACCTTGGTGATATATTCATGATTGTATAAATGAAATTCTGTACCCACATATTCAAGTTCTGATTCAACTTATTTTCAGTATGATTTTCCTATTATTTCATTTCTTTTGTCTTTATATTTTATACAAGTTAGTATTGATATCACAAGTAAACTGATTCCCTTGTTTACACTTACTAGGCCTTCTGCTCACACTTTCCTTTGAATGTATGTCTCCAAGATATGAGATGAAGTAATTGTACCTAGGATTAACTTATTATGAATCCTTATAAGTGGATTAAAATAATGTTTTATGTTGTTTTCAAGTTTTATTGTTCCTGATTTCCAAGACACTAGAATTTAAAGATCCTATATGTGTAAAATCTAATGAAAAATTATGTATTAAAAAGGCGGGATTCCATATGATTCATTTAAAATTTCAAAATAAAGAAATTTTTTCGTATCCACTCACATAATTCAACCATTTATATAATATCTATGACAATTATGATTTACCTCACCATAATACATATCACACACCACACAAGAACATATGTAATGTATTTGTGATTGATCTAAAGTGTGTAAACTCTATCCATACGCTTGAAATTGATAGAAATATGCACTTATAAATAGAACTTAGAAAATCAAGAGGTTATTTTCATTTAGTTTCTAATTTGTTTGAGGTTCATGTGGGTAGAAAATGATTTGAAAATTTAAATTAACAGGCTGAAAAAGATGAGTAAAATTCTAAGATTATGATGCACAATATTCAATTAAAGATTAATGGAATAATTTTATTTTTCAAATCCTATTCAAAAGAAAAAATACCACTCCTTGAACTCAAATTATGGCTCACAACAAAATGAATACAATGAATAATACCCTCTTTCTTTTTTTACTTTTTTATATTTTTTAATTCTTTTTTGTAATTTATATTAAGGATAAGTATCACATTCATCACTCAATCCCATATGATCTCACCATGAAACAAATAATAATAGTTATAAAAATATGATTGATCAATTAATGGTTACATTTGAACCTCCTAATAAATTCTCCATTTTCCCGAAATTATTCAATTTTTTTCTCCATTCATTTTTAATTTCTTTTCATGTTTTATTTTCAAGAGGGATAACAATGGAATGAAATGAAAGACATAAAGATGAAAATTTTCCCAAAATCTCATAAAATCACCCCAATAATTATCTCATAAATGAAAAACATCCCTTACACAATGGTAAATCTCTTCCCCATACTTAAACTCTTGATTATCATGAAAAACACTAATAGTAGGGTAAGAAAAGATAAAATCAGCATATAATGTGGCTCATCCTTAACAATGTCATTCATGTATTCTATGTGTTTCATTAATAATCCAATATATGGTAGATATTAAGGTTAAATGATATTAAATAAATTAAATGTGTAGCCTTAATCATTTTAATATAGTTCAAAATCATCAAGTTCTGAAAAGAAAAATAAGAAAATTCTTGTAGTGGAACACATCCCGAGTTCTCTCAAAATATAAGGTAAAAGAAATAAAATCTAAAAAATCATTTAGAACCCTCTCAAGAGTGGGAATTAGAGTATGTCTAAAAATAAAGTCATGACATAAATTTTAAAAAACAGTCTAATAAATTCAAATTTATAAAAATCAAATTCAAGAATAAAAAACATATCATCAGTCATTTTTTAAACTACTTAAAATTTTATTAAACATTTGTAACTCAAAAATTTACACTTATCTCATTTTCATTTATAAATAAGATAAATCAAAAAAAATCCCAACATGTATAAAAAATATATCCAAAGTTAATATGTATCCTAGGTTGTCAGAAAATGAGAAAAATCTGAATATGGGGTATATAAGGTTTTCCCACCCACACTTAAACTAAACATTATCTCCAATGATCAGTCAAGGTGAGGGGGTGAATGAAAATTTTGAAATTATTTCATTCCAAGAAAGGATTAAAAAATGATATAAACAAAAATTATTCCTTATTAAGGTGGATTCAAATACATATTCATTATATGAGTTAATTCACATGGAAATATTATTATTTTGGTTCATAGACTTTCTTTTCATAGAATCCTTATTTATTCCTTCATGGATTTAGCATCTTTGGACCTAAAAAATAGATTAAAAAATAAAGTGTATATTTCATTCACTATATTTCAAAAATATAAAATATTAAACATTGACCACAAAGATAAATATAAAACTAAAATTAAAATGAAAAAGAAAAAGATATCCTATGAAAATAATAATAACTCAGGTTTCCTCCTAGAAGCACCTTGTTTTATGTCTTTAAGATATAACTTTTCCTTAGGTGTCATGAAATTGGAGTGTCAAATAATTTTTCCCAGTTTGGATTTTGTAATTACTTAAAAAAATTCTCATCTTGATTGATTTTTCCCTCTTGTTGAGTAAGTTTCACTTAACACCAACATATGGTGGACTCCAAATGATGGAAAACTTTAAGGAATAAACCATAAATTTAAAATTTGACCATAATTTTTTTCTATATTCATTCACCACATATTTATTATTTTACTCTTTATATTTTGGAATAATTATTTGAATTCTAGAAACTTCATGTTTTTTGGTGTTGAGAAATCTTTTTTCCTAAAGTTTTCATCATATTCCTTAAACGATATACCCTACAAAACTTTTTTCTCATTAAATTATATGATTCACCTTTGAATTTAAGTGTCCATATTTACCTATTCATGTGTTTTAGGTGCTTCATTTTTCATAATACTGATAGATGTACATCCCCCTTCAATCTAATCAGACACCTCTTATTTCAGGTCTTCAAGTACCATGATGCATTGTTCAAAATTGGAGGTTTGTTACTTCTATTCCAATATATTTTAAACTTCTGATTAAAATATTCTTGTTAATTCAAGGACCTACTCCTCTTGGTCATACTTCTCTACTTCATTAGTTAGTCTCACCCCTTTAATATATATTTTAAATTCTGAAGTGTTATCCTTATCTTCTTTGAAGGTTGGGATGGATCCTTGAATTATATAAGTTTATTCTTCTTTATATAATTTCTGAGGTTCCACATAAAGTTCCCATAATGTCCCAATCACCCCTCTTCCACAACTTCTTCCTTTTATTCATCACATGGTATTTGGGGTGACACTTCATAAAACATTGCATCACACTCTAATCAATCCTTCTCCACAACTACTCTATTTTCCACAACATTGAATTATATGATGTATTTTTAAGTTTTAGCAATATATACTCTTATTTTACGAAATGGAAGGAACTTTTATTAAAACTATTTATCAAATTCTCTGAAGTCAAACACTTCCCTGACTTCTGGATTTAGTACTTCTTTAGTGCTAGCTTTATCTATAAATAACCCTCTCCATTAGCCACCATCTCTTTGATGAGATCCTTCATGGTCATTTCCTTTTCTTCTTTAAAGTGCGGGAGGGAGGAACATTCATCTTCATCCTCTATAATTCTAGTGATATTTAAGAATACTTTCTCATTTTCATCCTTTGTCTCTTCTTTAACCATATACACTTATTATATCTTCAATTTTTCTATAATCCCTACTGCAAAAGGTATATATGATTTAGTCACAAGGGAATCCAAAATCATACCAAATTTTGAATTGATTTCAATTATACCCTATTTATTTTTGAACAATTCTTTATGGTTTTTGAGCCATTAATCATGTTCTTTGTTTACTCTATCAGTTTTTTTATTGTATTTTAAGACCACATCCATTAAATCTTTATTGTAATTTTTCTCTTGAGGAATTTGAATGTCACATGCACCTTGGTAATATTGCTCCACCCTTGGTTCACCATTATTTTTCTAATAATTAGGAGTTCCTCCAAAAGGTGTGTGGTTGGTCCCAATGAAATTTGGTTTTGGACATAATAATACCCAAAAGGGCTAGAATCATTCAATCTCATTCCATATTGTGACCACCATGATGAATATTGTGATGTACTTGGTAAGAAATCCTATGGATAAATTGTACTATTCAGTTGTGAAGTGGTGTGCTGATAATTTATGTAATCCATATGAAATCAAAAATAAAAATCCACATACATAAAAATAAAAATGAAAATGAAAACATAAACAAAGAAAAAACCTAAACTAAATCTCGGAAATGGAAATGGGGATAGGAAAAGTACTGACCTAAGAAATCAGTTTGTTGATCTTTGTTAGTTTCCATTACTCCCATGAAATGGTGATAAAACTTGACATGTATTAGAGTGTTGGTAATTACCCATGGTTGTTAGAGTAAAATTTATATTTTACCTATGATCACTAACCCTAAAAGTGTAGTAAATATAAATTCAGATTCAATCCCATGAGGAATAGGGAATCCTAGATATGGTCTCTAAACTAATTGTTAATTCATCATAAGATTTTAACTAAAATTACGAAACTAAACTAAAATAAGTAAATTAAATTAAATAAGGATCATATAACTTAAACCAAACCTAAAATAGGCTTAAACTAAGTTATAAAAGATATGAATAATGGAATCAATTTCAATGGATTATTTTCCTTAATTTTAAAATATTCAAATATAAGCATGAAATTAATCAAAAACCTATCGTAAGTTTTCTTGAATTAACTTTTTATACCAATAAAAATAAACTAGAACCACCTAATCCCATAAATACCTCTCTCAAGGTGATATATAACTATACTAGGTGCATTAAATTATATCTCTAAAGTGATAGATAAAGTTAAGTTGGTTCTCGCTCCCCCACTCCTCTCCATCGCGGTGGGTTTTTCCTCCTAATCATAATCACTTTCATTAGATGATTTATAGATGTGTTATTATTTAATATAAATATGATACTAATCAAATAATATAAACTCATGAGTAATGATGAATAAAAATACATGCAATATGCATCCCTTTCATCCCATTACACCCTCTTCTGTGACAATAGCAACTCATAGTTAGGGATTCATCATCTATGGATGAACTAATAATCCTATAAGAGGGAATATAAATTAAAACTAAGAATATAAGTACTGAAAAATAATGGAAACTAAATTTAATTTCCCTAAAACAACCAATGTATGAATTTATGACTACACAGTGAGAAATAGAAAAGAAAACAGAACTTAATAGGTCAATATATCTAGTGTCAATCTAATCTTGATTCTATAGCCAATAGGTCATTGATCCATTCCAATTATATTTTGTTATTTATTTTATTATTGTCCTTATCCCAAAGGAAAAATTCATCACCAAAGTTTCCTCTTAATTTGATTCAATACCTATATGAAAATATCTTATGAAGGATCTTAAAAGATAGAACAATCATAACATAATAGATGTTATTTTGGAGTCCTATAGTGTGGGAAAATACACTCTGGTGTAGTTTTTAATCCTTGATTCTTTACTTATTCCTTAATGGGTTACTCTACAGTGTTAATCTTGGTACTATGGAACACACCCAGGGTCAAAAAATATCTAAAAAACTTGGATATAAACCAATTTTTTAACCCCTGCAATCACATAGAAAATATATTCCTTCTAATTAATCATGGACATGATTTGAACTCCAAAATCTTCTCAGAACAAGCCTATGGCATGGAAAAAGTACCTTCGGTGCAAGTTCCTATAGCCAAAAAATCCTAATCACTTCCAAATTTAGGACCTCTATACTTCAAGAAAACCCAAAATTATAGCTTCAAACTCTATTCTATTCATGATCCTCCTTTACTCTTATCCATGACACAAGAAGAAACCCTACACTGCAACCTCCTTGAATTAAAACTTCTAAACCCTTAGAGAATATATCTTATCTACTACATACTAAACCTTCTTCTCTCTAAGCTCTCCTCTGTGCAAATTTAATGATGCATAAGGGTTCACCTATAGTGTAGAAAAGTAGTCCATTAAAAATTATCATTATCTTTTTCATTCTAATACACATTCACAACAAAAGATAATAAAAGGCGGTGCAACTATATTCTTCCCCACTTCCCTCATGGACCAATTTTGGAACATCAAGTCATAAACATATCCTCCTAAATTTCCTTCTTCCTCACACTACATGTTATTCTTGCATCTTCATAGTGGCCTCCGTGAGAGTCATCTGAGCTACCATGGAATTTTATGGTGGTGTTATGGAGTTTTAAAGTGTCTCAAAGTTGACCTTGAGCTTTACACTAGTAGCCATGATGGTTTTCAATGAACTGGTGTGAGTGAAGAATGATAGATGCACTTGATGACTATTAAAAAGGTTTTGTGTGATGAGGGAAATGCAAGTGTGGCTTATACAATAATTTTTTTACAAGTAATGAATAGAACATGATTCACCTCATCTCATATAAGAATTGTAGAGGAATTTACTCTTCTTAATAATAAATTGTAAGACAATCAATTTATAGGAACCAGCTACTACACTACCCCATACCTTTTATTCACTCCTTGTGTGTCGACCCGCACACACGTAGTGTTGGAACACATCAAGCAACTACCCATGCTATTTATATCATTTCATGCTGAAACATGAATGCACTCATGCCCCAGTACTGACTGCACAGAGGTCTTCCTCGCTAGGTAAGCCTTCCCATTAGGCAAGGTCGGCCACCCCGTGGGTTACTATGTAGAAATCCCTATGGTTGACGGTTAGATATATGTTGGCCCATTTTTTACTTCTCTTTTGTCTCTATATCTTACTAAATTTCTAACTTTATTTACAGATGAAAAATTTTAAGCTTTTCATCTGGAATTATTCACTTCACTTAGAAAACAATCAAAACATCATAAAACTTAATAAAAAATATTTTTATGCCACAAATAATTTTAATTATTATAATTAATAAATAATAGAAATAAAAATTCCTATAATTAATGAGTAATATATATATATATATATATATATTATAATTAATGAAAGAAAAAATTTAATTAGGAATGACTTGAAATTATGTTCATCTAGGTTGATTATCCCCCCTTGTTCAGTAAGTGTCTCTTGACACCAGATTATAGTGGACTTCATGTGATGGAAATATTTAAGGAATGAACCATAAATTCAAAATCTGACCATAATATATAGTTTTTTTCTTGTACTACTTTTTTATTCCCTTCATCTTGAAATTATGGAATAATTTTGTGAATTCCTATAGTTTTACCTTTTTTGGCGTTGGGGATTATTTTTTCATGCATTTTTCAGAATGTTCCTTGAACTATATTTTAACAACCCAAAATTTTATGAGAATTGTTCTTTTTAATTGATGTTGTGTGTTATACGCTACAGCAAAGGGATCCTTCAATACACACATCCCTGATTTGGCTTGCATTACACGCAATCACGACCTTCCTTGATAGCGTGTGTAGTACGCAATATCGAGTTTCACTAAACAACGATATATTGTTATAATATTATTATGCACTAGCCGTTATGAATAGTATTAAATACATTTTTAATTTTATAACATTATTATTCATCTTACACATTTTCTAGAACATGGTATGAGAACAAAATAAATTTTTCGGGTAAAATAATTATTTTTAAAAAAATGTAGTTTTGCCGCCTTTTGATGGCGCACCCACTTTAAATATAGTTTTTTCCATGTTTATAAGTTCAATTTGAGAAAATAAAATTCTTCTTTTGAATTAGGATGTAAAAATTTAATTTGGATAAATTTTTCATATTATTCTAATAACTTTCATATTTTAATGAATAGTAAAAACACGCTATATTTTAATTAAAAACAACTTTTTTTCATCGCAATAATTTATATGGTTATAATATCTTTTTAATTGGTTTTGAAGTATAAATAAAATATATTTTTACCATTTAATCCAATGTTGGTCATTGGAATTAATTTCACTTTGAAATTGGACATAAACAAGTGTTGATCTTTTGAGAGTTATTGTTTCTTAAAAACACGCTATTTGTTTTCATAACGAGAATTACTTTTAAAATTAATTAATTCCACTTCTATGTTTTGAATTTGGAAAAATAGACATAATTTTTGAATTCTGAATATTAAATATAGCTTAGGCTGAATTATTGGTATTTTTCTGAAAAACATCAATTTTTGATGAATAGTGAAACCACTTAGTGGTAGTTAAAAACCTGACCCTTTCATTTAAATGAACTTTTACCACTTCTGTGAATTGAATTTCAAAAATCCAATATACATAGTTGTTATCAAGATGTGAAATGTGGTTCAATAAGATGAAAATAATTTTTGGTGAATAGTAACTTTTGACTTTTATTTACTGCGGTTAAAGGTAAATAGGGTAATTCATGGTTAAAAGAATATTATAATAATTCAAAATTGCCTTAACACTTGTCATAACCTTATTGGATAAGTAGTGTCCGACCATGGGAATCCTTGGGTCGATTTTGGGACCTCATTGAGCCACTTGGTAGTGATAATCACAATTTGGATTAATTAATTTAATGTAAAGACAAAATTGACATTAACAAAAATCTTTTAGTAATTAATTTTTATAAGGGGTTATATAAATTATCCTTTCGACTATAAATATTCATTGGAAAGATAAAAAGACTTCCTACATGGTGGTTTTTTTATAATTTTTAGACATCAAATAAATTAAATTATTTATGACACAATAATGATGCAATATTTACCTCATTAATAAATGATTTAAATAAATAAGATTATAATGATTAAAATATTATCCCAAACATGTCCAATTCTGATTGGATGATTTTATTTCGACCATGAGTCATCTTATATTCTTCTTTAATGATTTTTTGAACTTTTGAAACTGAAGATAAGTATAAAATAAAATAAAATATTCACACTTTTAAAAGGTGCCCCTCTCCTTCCTTATAAAAGGGCACCTCCTCCCTCTTCTCTTTACAAAATTTTGATCCTTCAAGCTCGGCCAACACTGGACCATTTTCCTTCTCAACTTCCCTAGGAACATTATATAGGTTTTGGTCTCCTCAAAAGATAAACTCTAGTGCCTTCAAAGGAGGTTAAGAAGGGGCGCGTCAAAGAAGAGGTAATATAAAGTCATAAGTGAACCATATATGATATCATAAAAATGAATATGATTATGTAATAAGTCAATGACATTATTTAAATCATTATACAAGAGGTTAGGATATATACGAAGCATATCAGACATAAGTTAATGGATAACTTTTCCAATCTCGTTTTTATCCGAGATTGTTTATTCGTAAGTATTTACTGGGGTTATATTTATCATTCGTGTCCCTGTTTTCTGAAAATGGTTTCATGTATTTTTAATGTCCTTTTTACCCATTTTTGACTTTTACAACATGGTATGTAAGGAATCTTTCTTTTGTTGACCATACGAGTTACTTTTTGAATTTTTTGGAAAAAGTACGAGAAGAATGTTATTTTTAACTTATACGCCATGAACGGATTTTTATGGTTTCATAAAGAATTATTTCAATGAAGCTTCCTCTACAAGATTTCATGACTATTTTCAACAAAAGTTTTTTATTTTAAAATTGCATGGAATTTTGTGAAAATAAAATGATTTTGAAAAAGAAAGGATATTTTCCTCAAGAATTCATTTCATGTGTTTCATCAAAACCATTTTCCATCTAAGATGACATTATTTCATATTTGTATCTTTCAAGTATAATGTCTCTATGATTTACATGGTTTCACTTTTCTTATGATTAAATGATATCCATTTGTTTTATATGGATTATTTTATGATGGGATGATGTTTATGAAACCCATTTTATTCTTTGGGTTATGATGAATGATTTATGTTCATGTTGTGGCACACGTAAGAATGATTTCATTATGAGATGGGTGGGACCTATATCTCCCTCCAATGCATTGGGTAAAAATTTATATCTGATGATATAGACATGGCCGGAATGGTAAACAAAGATATATTGTTTTGGCACACGTAAGAATGATTTCTTATGATGAAATGATGTGTAGTACACAATATCGGGTTTCACTAAACAACGATATATTGTTATAATATTATTATGGGCTAGAGGTTATGAAAAGTATTAACTAAATTTTGAATTTTATAACATTATTATTTATCTTACACATTTTCTAAAACATGGTATGAGAACAAAATAAATTTTTTGGGTAAAATAAGTATTTTTCAAAAAATGAAGTTTTGTCGCCTTTTAATGGTGCACCCACTTTAAATATAGTTTTTTCCATGTTTATAAGTTCAATTTGAGAAAATAAAATTCTTCTTTAGAATCCGGATGTAAAATTTTACTTTGGATAAATTTTTCATATTATTATGATAACTTTCATATTTTAATGAATAGTAAAAACACGCTATATTTTAATTAAAAACAACTTTTTTTCATCGCAATAATTTATATCGTTATATTATCTTTTTAAGTGGTTTTAAAGTGTAAATAGAATATATTTTTACAATTTAATCCAATTTTGGTCATTGGAATTAATTTCACTTTGAAATTGGACATAAACAAGTGTCTATCTTTTGATAGTTATTGTTTCTTAAAAACATGCTATTTGTTTTCATAACGAGAATTACTTTTAAAATTAATAAATTTCACTTCTATGTTTTGAATTTGTAAAAATAGAAATCATTTTTGAATTCGGAATATCAAATATATATTAGGCTGAATTTTTGGTATTTTTCTGAAAAACTTCAATTTATGGTGAATAGTGAAACCACTTAGTGGAAGTTAAAAAACTGACTCTTTCATTTAAATGAAATTTTACCACTTCTGTGAATTTAATTTCAAAAATCCAACATACATGTTTTTCATCAAGAAGTAAAATTTAGTTCAATAATATGAAAATAATTTTTGGTGAATAGTAACTTTTGACTTTTATTTACTGCGGTTAAAGGTAAATAGGGTAATTTAAGGTTAAAAGAATATTATAATAATTCAAAATTACCTTAAAACTAGTCCTAATCTTATTGGATGAGTAGTGGCCGACCATGGGCATCCTTGGGTCGATTTTGGGACCCCATTGAGCCACTTGGTAGTGATAATGACAATTTGTATTTATTAATTTAATGTAAAGACAAAATTGACATTAACAAAAATCTTTTAGTAATTAATTTGTATACGGGGTTATATAAATTATCTTTTCAAATATAAATATTCATTGGAAATATAAAAATATTTCCTACATTATGGTTTTTTTTATAATTTTTAAACATCAAACAAATTAAATTATTTATGACACAATAATGATGCAGTATTTACCTCATTAATAAATGATTTTAATAAATAAGATTATAATGATTAAAATATTATCCAAAACATGTCCAATTATGATTGGATGATTTTATATCGACCATGAGTCATATTTTCTTCATATGTAATTATTATTGAACCTTTTTAAACCAAAGATAAGTTCATAATAAAATAATATTTTCACACTTTCCAAAGGTGCCCCTCTCCTCCCTTATAAAAGGGAACCTCCTCCCTCTACTCTTTACACAATTTTGAGCCTTCAAGATCAGCCAACCCCTGTCCATTTTCCTTCTAAACTTCCCTAGAAACATTATAGAGGTTCTAGTCTCCTCAAAAGACCAACTCTAGTGCCTTAAGAGGAGGTTAAGAAGAGGCGCGTCCAAGAAGAGGTAATATCCTTTACCGATTCTTTCCTATTTATTCCTTCTTCTAATTCTTCTTATTTATTTGTTTCATCATAAATTAATAACATCAGAATCAATAATATACTGATATGTTATTATAAATATGAAACAACCATATTTCATCTTATATCCATCCTATGTAAAACGAAATCACCGCGTGTGCGTACGTACGGAATACCGTCTCCATGCCGTGGTGTAATCTGTTTTCCACCACCACCTTACCCGGATGGGTATAATGGTGTAAATAAATAACTATATATTATTATTGTAAAGTGATATTTATTCTGAAATATTATACGTACACTTCAATACAATTCCACAATCATGGGAATGATATCATCGCTTGTGCGTACGTATGGACTACCGTCTCCACAAACGCGATGAGATTCATTTTCCATGATTAACCATTCAAGTATGATTATAAAGTATAAATAATAAATAATCATGAAAGATATTAAATAATAATTATACTGTATTTATGTACATATATGTTTCATTTACTTAATTCCCTTTAATTCAATAAGAAAACGAAAACAGCATTCATGCGTACGTACGACCTACCGTCTCCATGAACGGTGTATTTCGTTCCATTTATCGATCTATCATATATATTTATATTCTGAATATATATTATATATAAATCATGTTTTACATTCTGTAATTAAGTATATCATGATATAAGTAATAATATCAAGAACAACATGTCGAAACGCGTACGATAAATGAATCAATTTTACCCAAAACGCTGCTTTAACCTGGAATTTACAAAAGAACAGGTAATATAAAGTCATAAGTGAACCATATATGATATTATAACAATGAATATGATTCTTTAATAAGTCAATGACATTATTTAAATCATTATACAGGAGTTTCGGGTACATATGAAGTATATCGGACATAAGGTAAGGGATAACTTTTTCAATCTCGTTTTTATCCGAGATAGTTTATTCGTAAGTATTTACTGGGGTTATATTTATCATTTGTGTCCCTGTTTTATAAAAATGGTTTCATGTATGTTTAAAGTTATTTTTACCCACTTTTTACTTTCACTACATGTTATGTAAGGAATATTTCTTTTGTTGACAATACGAGGTACTTTTTGACTTTTCTGGAAAAAGTACGAGAAGAATGTTTTTTAACTTATATGGCATGAACGAATTTTTACGGTTTCATAACGAATTATTTCAATGAAGATTCCTCTACAAGATTTCATGACTATTTTTAACAAAATTATTTTCTTTTAAAATTGCATGACATTTTGTGAAAAGAAAATGATTTTGAAAAAGAAAGGATATTTTCCTCAAGAATTCATTTCAAGTGTTTTATCAAAACCATTTTCCATATAAGATGAAATTATTTCATATGTGTACGTTTCAAGTATAATGTCTCTATGATTTACATGGTTATACTTTTCTTATGATGAAATGATATCCATTTGTTTTATATGGATTATGTTATGATGGGATGATGTTTATGAAACCCATTTTATTCTTTGGGTTATGATGAATGATTTATGTTCATGTTGTGGCACACGTAATAATGATTTCATTATGAGATGTGTGGGACCTATATCTCCCTCCAATGCATTGGGTAAAGATTTATATCTCATGATATAGACATGGCTGGAATGTTATGTTAATCTAGTTCAGTGTTACAGGACTAGAACGATGAGTGAACTCGATTCAAAAAGGGACTTTGTCCACTAACATGGTCTTGGCAGCAATTCCTTGGCTACCATGGAAATCATATCATGTGCTTATTAGTTTTCCACAATTACATGTTTTATTCCAATACTATTTTATCATGATTGATGATCCATTATGATCTATTCCCTATGTACTGCCATGTTTCATGTCATTTCTCTAGATTTTGATGTTAAATATTATGTTCATGTTTTGAAGTTCAAATGTATATGGTTTGTTTTATTTTCTCCATGCTTAACCTTACTGAGAATTTGAGATCACCCTTTTTATGTTTCCTTTTCCCCAGGATATAAATAAAGGTTTTAGGTAAGAAAACAAAATTGGAAGATCTTTATGGGAGATCTTAAAGATCTTTCACCGTGATTAGAAGATTATCTTTTGAGTTTCCTAAGACACTAAACTATTAAGGTCCTTGACTGTTGATTTTTGTTATGTATTATTTATTCCGCAAAATTATTGTAATTTCAATGTACTTAAAGCTTTGGTTATCTACATTTGGTATCATAGGGAGGTTTATTTAACCTTTGGAAACTAGGATGTGAAAACTTTAGTGAGATCCCTAGAGATATTTCTAAGGTATGTCTAGGTAAGTCTCAACAGTTAAGTATAAGTGTAGGTTATAGTCCTAGAATTATGGTAACGATCTTAGAATTAAACCTAATATGTTATATATTGAAGGTAATACCCCTTTATTATGTTGTTTTCCTAGCATTATTTTTGCCTCTTACACTATTCTTTTTGGGTTTTAGATGATGGATGGAAACCGAAGGAACCGTGTTGATCAATGTAATGGAAAATACAATGATTGTCCTCCTGAACAAACTAATGTAATGGGAGATGTAGTGAAAAATATTATTCTTATACTTACACAAGCTATGAATCATTCTAGACTTCCAAATGAAGATAGAAATTAAAAATATTCTATTGAGTCCTTCATGAGGAAACGGTAACCTTATTTCAGTGGGTCTTCTGATCCACTTGTTGTTGAACAATGGATTAGTACCATTGAAAAGATATTTTTCATACTTCGATGTTCACAATATGAAAAAGTCATTCTGGATGTTTACCATTTAGATGGTGAAGCAGACCAGTGGTGGACTCTAATTAAGAATACAGGGCCCCAAGGTGAAATTGACTCCATGGAATGGGATGAGTTCAAGAAATTATTTTTCAATAATTACTTCCCTCGTATTCTTCGAACAAAAATGGAAAAGGAGTTCCTCGAGCTTAAGCAGAAGGATGATTAATCTGTTGGTATATATGAAGTGAATTTTACAAGACTTGCAAGGTATGCATCTGGCTTTATCATCCAACCAGAAAGTAAAGTTGATCGATTCTTCAGTGGCCTAAAACCAAGTCTTCAAATGGCATTAGATATAAGATACTTCAGTATATAGGGAGAAATTGTGTGTTGTGCTATCAAGGTAGAACTGGAAGTTGGTGTAACATATCCATCTCATGGTTTTGACATGAAATTAAATATGGAGTTCAAGGAAAAACCTCAAAACAATGGTGAAAAGAAAGTGAATGTTTCTTTATGCTCAAAGTGTGTAAAGAATCATGGTGGAGATTGTCTAAAAGGTACTAGGAAATGTTTCAAGTGTGGAAAATAATGTCATCGAGCAGTTGAGTGTCGAAGTAATGGGAAAAAGGTAGCTAATGATGTGAATAGAGAAAAGACTATAGAGAACGCTCCACAAACATTTCAATGCTTCAAGTTCAAGGAAATTGGGCATTATTCTAATCAATACCCTAATCCAAGGGTTACTGATGATCGACGTGAGCAACCTCTTAAGGCAAAGGATAATGGGAATTCACATGACATCACTATTAGAAATGTTGAGTATGATAATGATGTGGTGGAATTATTATGTGTTTATGTAAAGGGATTCCAAAATAATGTTGTGGAATCTCATTTATAGTATTGTGGAACATTGGAAGATCTATGTAATGGTTTGTTGTGGTTTTTGATAACATTATGGTACAGGTAACAATGAAAAGTGATTGAAATATTTTTGAAAAGTAGATGATATGCACATAATGAATGGATAAGGAGAAAATAATATGTTTGATAGTATTCATGAGATCATGAATGATATAAGGACAAAGTGATATCATGGTTTGAGTATATAGAAATTTTGGGATTTTGGTATGTGGAAAGAGTTAACTTTTGACAGAATTCATGTTTTCACTAAGGTTCAATGGGTATTCATTTTTAAAGAGAATACATTATTAAGGTATTCAAATGTTTGGAATGTGATTAACAAGATATATCGTATGATATATGGGCGATAAATGATTATAGTCACGTTCTTGTTATGTAACCTTTCAAGTAATCATTTTCTTTATACTATGAGATTGGACATATGTATTTTGGATAAGCCTAAGGATTGAAATGGATTATGTTGGAAATAAGTTAGTATTGTTTAAGGATAGAAACTTTTTCAATGTTATTTCTGGAATGTTATAATAGTGTAGTTTTAGAAAAAGGATAACCTGCAGGACGGGTGACAACCCATCACGTCGGACAAGGATGTGGGAATCGAACCCACAACCAAAGTGCGACAGGCCTTTATCACCTACCACTGGCCTACAAGAAGTCCCTGGTTAGTAGAATTTAGTTTTATTTTATTAAGAAGTATGATAGCTGAAGTATAAGTCCATTTTTTGAACCATATCCGATTAATCTCACCATAGATGGACTTATGTATATAAATTTTTCTAATTGATGTTTGAGACAGATGGAATGACCTATCATTCTATCGCTTGATCTACTAAAACTTCGCGAAAGACAAATTCAGCTCCATTTCTTCAAGAGATGAAGTGGAAATTGTTCGAGGCACGAGCAACGTTGAGATTGTACCGAAATCAAGTAAGTATTTCTTTTAATTCAAAAATTATTCAACATTTGGGAAATGATCTTGAAAACCAAAAATGTTGTCTTAGTGACCTTATATTCGATGAATCAGATGGTACCTTAGATCATCACAAATTTATGGCATTGTGATTGTTGTCTTTTTCATCGCCATGTTCTTTACCACTCTCCATCAGAACTTGATGGTCAGATTTCTCTTCCATATCCATATTTTCACCTGCGTTCTCCTATGTGGAAACCCAGTGATGAGTCAATTTGGGTAACCTATATGTTTCATACTTCACTTTTTAAAATTAATTTTTAGTATTCCTTTTTACGAAATGGGTTTCTCTGAAATAAACTTTCAAGTAGTAAACCATTTATAACCCCCAATGAATTTCGAGGGCGAAATTCATTTTAAGGGGGGGTAGAATGTAACAACCCAAGATTTTATGAGAATTATTATATTTAATTAATGTCTCGTGTTTTACTCTAAAACAAAAGGATCCTTCACTACACGCATCCCTGATTTGGCTTGCATTACACGCAATCGCGACCTTCCTTGATAGCGTGTGTAGTACGCAATACAAGGTTTTACTAAACAACGATATATTGTTAAAATATTATTATGGACTAGACGTTATGAATAGTATTAACTAAATTTCGAATTTTATAACATTATTATTCATCTTACACATTTTCTAGAACATGGTTTGAGAACAAAATAAATTTTTTGGGTAAAATAAGTATTTTTAAAAAAATATAGTTTTGCCGCCTTTTGATGGTGCCCCCACTTTAAATATAGTTTTTTCCATTTTTATAAGTTCAATTTGAGAAAATAAAATTCTTCTTTTGAATCAGGATGTAAAAATTTAATTTGGATAAAATTTTCATATTATTCTAATAACTTTCATATTTTAATCAATAGTAAAAACACGCTATATTTTAATTAAAAACAACTTTTTTCATCATAATAATTTATATGGTTAGAATATCTTTTTAATTGGTTTTAAAGTATAAATAGAATATATTTTTACCATTTAATCCAATGTTGGTCATTGGAATTAATTTCACTTTGAAATTGTACATAAACAAGTGTCGATCTTTTGATAGTTATTATTTCTTAAAAACACGCTATTTGTTTTCATAACGAGAATTACTTTTAAAATTAATTAATTCCACTTCTATGTTTTGAATTTGAAAAAACAGACATCATTTTTGAATTTGGAATATTAAATATAGCTTAGGCTGAATTATTGGTATTTTTCTGAAAAACATCATTTTTTTATGAATAGTGAAACCACTTAGTGGTAGTTAAAAAACTGACTCTTTCGCTTAAATGAAATTTTACCACTTCTGTGAATTGAATTTCAAAAATCCAACATACATAGTTGTTATCCAGATGTAAAATTTGGGTCAATAAGATGAAAATAATTTTTGGTGAATAGTAACTTTTGACTTTTATTTACTGTGGTTAAAGGTAAATAGGGTAATTCAAGGTTAAAAGAATATTATAATAATTCCAAATTACCTTAACACTTGTCATAACCTTATTGGATGAGTAGTGGCCGACCATGGGCATCCTTGGGTCGATTTTGGGACCTCATTGAGCCACTTGGTAGGGATAATGACAATTTGGATTAATTAATTTAATGTAAAGACAAAATTAACATTAACAAAACTCTTTTAGTAATTAATTTTTATAAGGGGTTATATAAATTATCCTTTCGACTATAAATATTCATTGGAAAGATAAAAATATTTCCTACATGGTGGTTTTTTTTATAATTTTTATACATAAAATTAATTAAATTATTTATGACTCAATAATGATGCAATATCTACTTCATTAATAAATGATTTAAATAAATAAGATTATAATGATTAAAATATTATCCCAAACATGTCCAATTATGATTGGATGATTTTATTTCGATCATGAGTCATCTTATCTTCATCTTTAATGATTTTTTGAACTTTTGAACTGAATACAAGTATAAAATAAAATTATATTTTCACACTTTTCAAAGGTGCCCCTCTCCTTCCATATAAAAGGGCACCTCCTCCCTCTTCTCTTTACATAATTTTGCGCCTTCAAGCTCGGCCAAACCCAGCCCATTTTTCTTCTCAACTTTCCTAGAAACATTATATAGGTTTTGGTCTCCTCAAAAGACCAACTCTAGTGCCTTCAGAGGAGGTTAAGAAGGGGCGCGTCAAAGAAGAGGTAATATCCTTTACCGATTCTTTCCAATTTATTTCTTCTTCTACTTCTTCTTCTTTATTTGTTTCATCATAAATTAATAACATCAGTATCAATAATATACTGATATGTTATTATAAATATGAAACAACTCTATTTCATCTTCTATCCATCCTAAGGAAAACAAAATCACCGCGCGTGTGTACGTACGGAATACCGTCTCCACGCCGTGGTGTAATCAGTTTTCCACCACCCCCTTACTTGGATGGGTATAACGGTGTAAATAAAAAACTATATATGATTATTTTAAAGTTATATTGATTCTGAAATATTATACATATACTTCAATACAATTCCACGATCATGGGAATGATATCATCACTCATGCGTACGTACAGACTACCGTCTCCACGAACGCGATGAGATTCATTTTCCATGATTAACCATTCAAGTATGATTATAAAGTATATATAATAAATAATCATGAAAGATATTACATAATAATTATACTATATTAATGTACATATATGTTTCATTTACTTAATTCCATTTAATTCAATAAGGAAACGAAAATAGTGTTCATGTGTACGTATGGCCTACCGTCTCCATGAACGGTGTATTACATTCCATTTATCGATCTATCATATATATTTATATGCTGAATATATATTATATATAAATCATGTTTTACATTCTGGAATTAAGTAAATCAGGATATAAGTAATAATATCAAGAACAACATGTCGAAACACGTACGATAAATGAAACGATTTTAACCAAAACGCTACTTTAACATGGAATTTACAAAAGAACGGGTAATATAAAGTCATAAGTGAACCATATATGTTATCATAAAAATGAATATGATTCTGTAATAAGTCAATGACATTATTTAAATCATTATACAGGAGGTTCGGATATATACGAAGCATATCAGACATAAGTTAAGGGATAACTTTTCCAATCTCCTTTTTATCAGAGATTGATTATTCGTAAGTATTTACTAGGGTTATATTTATCATATGTGTCCCTATTTTATAAAAATGGTTTCATGTATTTTTAAAGTCCTTTTTACCCATTTTTTACTTTTACTACATGGTATGTAAGGAATATTTCTTTTGTTGACCATATGAGTTACTTTTTGACTTTTCTGGAAAAAGTACGAGAAGAATGTTATTTTTAACTTATACGCCATGAACGGATTTTTATGGTTTCATAAATAATTATTTCACTGAAGCTTCCTCTACAAGATTTCATGACTATTTTCAACAAAAGTTTTTTCTTTTAAAATTGCATGGAATTTTTTGAAAATAAAATGATTTTAAAAAAGAAAGGATATTTTCCTCATGAATTCATTTCAAGTGTTTTATCAACACCATTTTCCATATAAGATGACATTATTTCATATGTGTATCTTTAAAGTATAATGTCTCTATGATTTACATGGTTTCAATTTTCTTATGATGAAATTATATCCATTTGTTTTATATGGATTATTTTATGATGGGATGATGTTTATGAAACCCATTTTATTCTTTGGGTTATAATGAAGGATTTATGTTCATGTTGTGGCACACGTAAGAATGATTTCATTATGAGATGGGTGGGACCTATATCTCCCTCCAATGAATTGGGTAAAGATTTATATATCATGAGATATACATGGATAGAATGGTAAGTTAATCCGGTTCAGTGTTACAGGAGTGGAATGAGAAGTGAACTCGATTTAGAAAGGGACTTTTTCCACTAGGATGTTCTTGGTAGCAATGTCTTGGATACTATGGAAATCATATCATGTGATTAATGGTTTTCCATAATTACATGTTTTATTCCCATATTATTTTATCATTATTGATGATCCATTATGATCTATGCCCTACGTACTTCCATGTTTCATGTCATTGCTTATGATTTTGATGTTTAAATATTATGTTCATGTTTTGAAGTTCAAATGTATAGGGTTAGTTTTATATTCTCCACGCTTACCCTTTATGAGAATTTGAGCTCACCCTTTTTATGTTTCATTTTCCCTAGGATATAAAGAAAGTTTTTAGGTAAGAAAACAAAAGTGGGATATCTTTATGGGAGATCTTGAAGATCTTTCACCATGATTAGAAGATTATGTTCCGAGTTTCCAAAGACACTAAACTATTACGATCCTTGAGTGTTGATTTTTGTAATGTATTAAGTATTTTGCAAAAGCAATGTAATGTCCATGTAAGTCAAGATTTGGTTCTCTACATATATCCCCTCCACTACTTCTTTATCCATAAATTATATGATGAAACTTTTAATTTTAGTATCCATATCCACCACTTCATGTGTTATAGGTTCTTCCTTCTCCATAATACCAACCAGTGTATCTCCCCCTTCAATATCATTGAAATCATCCTAGTTCAACACCTCTTCAAGTACCATGATGTTCTATTCAAAATCTAAGGTGTGTTATTCACCTTAATTAAGTTTAGCTTATTATTAAATTATTTTTAATGGATTAAAGGACCTTTGCCTCTTGGAATTTCTTCTCTTATTCACCTATCAACTTTACCCATTTATTGTATATTTTTAATTCTACTATGTTATTCTTATCTTATTTGAATTTTGGGATAGATCCACGAATTATAGTAGTGTTTTATTATTCATATAATATTGGGGTTTCCTCATTAAAGTTCTTATAAAATACTATGATCCCTTATTCTAATACTTTTTCCTTTTCTTCATCACTTGGAGTTTATGGGGCAACTTCTTAAAAAATTATAGAACCCTATAGGTAGTCCTCCACCACTTCTCTCTGTTCCACAACACAAAATTCTATAATGTATTTTTTATTTTTAGTTGTGTACCCTACTTTTCAGGCAATTAAGGGTCCTTTTCCTTAAACCATTTAACAAGTTAACTGAAGTCGAATACATCATCCACTTTTGCTTTTAGTACCACATCAGTGTGGCCTTTAACCTGAGATTTCCACTCTCTCTCTTACCCACTATATTTATTATGGTTCTTTTCTCTTATTTTTATAAGTGTAAAAGGGAGACATTTTATTATTCCTCCTATATAATTCTAATGAGTTTTAATCATACTTTCTCACTATCCTCCTCCTTATCTACTCAAACAATGTGAACTTCCTCTATCTTCACTATTTTTATATTCCCCATAGTAAAAGGTACAAATGAGTTAGTCACAACAGAATCCAAAATTATTATAATTGTTAAATTGATTTTGATTATCTCGTATTTATTTCTCAAATATTCCTTATGTTTATTTAGTTTTTACTCATCTTCCTTGTTTTCTCTATTAATATTTTCAATGAATTTCAATATAATATTTTCCAGAATTCTTCTCTTGATGCATTTGAATGTTTGGATCTCCTTGGTAGTACAACCCCACCCATAGTTAGCCTTGGTTGTTCTGATAATTGGCAGTTCATTTTCATGATTTTATTAATTTCTAGTCCAATATTGGTTTTTGAATTCATCATACCAAAAAGGGTTACAAGCATTCCATCCTATTCTTTATAATGACCACCATGATGAATATTGTGACATCCATGACACGTACCCCCATTGATAAGTTATATCACTCAGTGGTGTATTAGAGTACTGATACATTATGTAATTCATTTTTAAACACCACAAAATTACCAAGAATGTAAAAATTCAAATAAAAATGAAAATACAAACAAAATAAAAATCCTAAACTAAAATAAGGAAATAGAAATTTGGATGGGAAAAGTCTTAACCTAAACAATTGGTTCATTGATCGTTACTAGTTTTTATAGTTCTCCCACAACTGTGAAAGAAAATTTGTCACATCAAAAAGTTTCATTGATTCCCCAATGAATTCATATTTTATAATTTAGATTTTTCTTAGAATCACTAACCCTCAAAGTGTGGTAAAGTCCAATTCATGGAAAATCCCATGAGGAACTATGTATCCCAGTTATTATCTCTAAAATAAATTTTAGTTCACCATAAATTTTTCACTAAAATTATGAAACTAAAATAAACTAATTTAATAAATTAAAAAATTATAAACTAAAATAAACTATACTTAAACTAAGATTAAACTAGGTTATTAAGTATGAAGTGAAGGGAATCGGTTTCTAGGGGTAGTTATCCTTAATTTGAAACCATTCATCTACACACATGAAACTAATTAAACAAATTTCACAATATTTCTTAAATTAACTAGTTATACGACTTGATATAAACTATAACTAACTAATCCTAATTTTCCCTCTCTTAAGGTATTCTATAACCATATTAGGTGTATTAAATTATATATCTAAAGAGAGAGATATAGTTAAGTTGGATCTTGCTCCCCCTCAACCCTTTATCACATTGAGTGTTGTCCCTTAATAATCATTACTCTCATAAGAGGATTAGGGTTGGTGATATTAATTAATATCAATATGATAATAATTAAATAAGATAAACTCATAGTTAATGATAAATGTAAAGATATGGGTCACACATCTCTTTCAACCCATTCTACACTCTTCTGCGACACTAGTCACATGTGATAGAGGGTTCATCAACCAAGGATGAACTAAGAATCATAGACGAGGGAATAAAAATTACAACTAAGAACAAATGCGGTGGGTAATAAAGAAAAATTAAGTGAATCTCACTAAAACAACCAACATATTAATCCATGACTATACATTGAAATAAGGAAAATAATATATAACATTTTAAGTAGAATCTCTTGCATCGGCCCACTCCCTCATCTCCATCCTCTAGGTAGTCGATCCATTCTAACAATTTTTTGTTCTTTATTTTATTATTCTCTCTTTATTTAGGGGAGAATTTTTCCCATGAGTGCCTTTTTAATCTGAGTCAATTCCTCACTAAAAGTATCCTTTGAAGGATCCTAAAAGATATGAGCATTGTAAAATAATATTTGTTATTTTGGAGTCCAATTTCCAGGGAAAGGTACTATAAAGTATCTTTCTATCCTTGATTACTTACTTATACCATCATGAGAAACTCCATGATGTAGAAATCCTTCACTAAATACAAAAACTCCTCATCAGTGCCAAATTTAGGGCCCCCACAATGTAGGATAACCCCATTTCATAGCTTCTCACTCTATAAAATTCACGAACATCAATCAAATGAGCAGAAAACCTTCACTGAAACCTCCATGCAATCAAAATCCTGATCCTATAGAGAATTGATATCGTCTATGATGTAAAAAATATCATTCACCATAACCTATCATCCATTAAAACTTATTGTTTCACAGGGTTTCATCAATAATTATGATATAAAATAAAGAAAAAAATGTGGAAATAAATGAACATCAGATGTAACATGAAAAACCACCAAAATTAAAGGGGTCAAAAAACTACAGAAAAATAGAAGGATCAATATAGTTAAAAGTGTGTACACATTCCATCACTATTACAATGAGAAAACATTCATAAATATCTCTCTTTAATATGTGGGTAAATTACCACAAAAAAAATACTGCCAACCAAATAGAGCTGATACTAATGATTACTGGAGGTGATTGATGAGTACTAAAACCAGGGGAAGCCACTTTAGTTTATAGGAACTCCCCCTACCCATTTCTTATACCACTTAGTGGTTGGAGAGGTTATCCACTCACCTCATTCCCACCTTAACCATCCTCATTTGACAAAGTGGGGGGGTATGGACCATTGATAAAACATGTTTCTAACATATCTCCACACATTCATTTTATCTTCCAAACCATGCTCTTGTGTCTCCACGAGGATGCTTGAGGATATTCACCATCTGAACTTATCAGATTCATTCGCTTTCATTGATAGTCTTCCATATTTTCTTTAGCACAAATTTTATGCATATTCACACTTCCCACCTCCACCATATCTTAGGAAAAGTGATACTTCACCCCAATGTGCTTCATCCTAGAATGAAAATATGTATTCCTTGTAATGTGCATGGAACTTTTACTATCACTAAAAAATAAAATCTACTACTATATGTGCCTGATATCCTCTAAAAATGTTCTAATCCAAACCACCTCTTTGTATGATTGTCTAGTTGTCATCTAATCTACCACCATTGTGGATAAAGCTGCAACTGAATGTAACTTTGAAATCCAACTTAGAAATTCTCATACAAGAGTAAACACATAGCCAGTTGTGGATTTCCTCTGATTAGAATCACCTGAAAATTTTGAATCAATATATCCTCTAATAGTAAAACCTAATCCACCAAAACATAATGCAGCATATGATTTCTCCTTGATGTATCTAAGGATCCTCTTCACTGATTTCCAATGATCATGTCTTGGATTCTTCATGTACCAACTAACTTATCCCATTGTATGTGCAATTTCTGTTCTAGTACAAACCATATCGAAAATCAGACTCCCCACTACTGATGCATATAGTACTTGAGACATATCCATACAATTCGCTTCACTTCCAGAAATCATCATTGAGTATTACTTGAAATTAACAGAAATATGGGTAGAAATTGGCATACAATATTCCTTACTGAATCATTTTAAAACTTTATGTAAGTAATTCTTCTATGATAGAAATCAATTCCCATTATTTCTATCTCGATAAATTTTCAACCCAAGAATCTTGTTTTTCCCCAAGTCCTTCATATCAAAATCCTTATCCAACAGTGCCTTCGCCTCTTGGATATGATCATTATTTGGGGCTGCAACCACCAATTTATCCACATACAATGGGATAATGGTGAAATCATTACCATTCGAACCCTTGAAATATGAATAATAATTTGAGGAATGTTTTTTGTACCCAATGATCATGATATTAGAATCAAATCTCTTGCACCAACACCATGACACCTATTTGAGACTGTACATAGATTTTTTCATCCTTCAAACCAACTTCTCTTTTCCTTCTTCTAAAAACCTTCTATTTGGATCATATAGATTTATTCATCAAGATCCCCATAGAGAAGATTATTCTTCACATCCAATTTCTCTAGATATAAACAATATGTAGAACACATCTTTAAAATTGTCTGAACAGTCGTCACTCTAAGAACAGGAGAAAATATTTCATTCAAATCAATACCATCCTTCTGAGAATATCCTATGACCACCAGTCTTATATGATATATTTCCACCAGGTACTTTTCATACTTCTTCATATTAATGACCCATTTTTTCCAGTAGTATTACTTCCATTAGGTAATGGAACAATATCCCAAGTATTCTTCTTTCACAAGGCTTAAAATTCCTCCTATATTACTGCCAACCATTAGGATGCATCTAGACTATGTGTCACCTCCATAAAAGAAGATGGTTATCCATACTCTGTAAATTTTCATTTTCACCTTGTCTTCGAAAAAAATGACATCTCTTTTGATGATAATTTTGAGGGTAGTGGGGTCCCACATACAATACCCCTTCACACTATCAGTGTACCCCAAGAATATACTTTTCCTAGATACTGAATCCAACTTTGATCATTCTTGGTCATTAAACATTGTTTATACAAGACTTATAAAAGTATGAAACCAAGAATAGTCAATGGGTTTACCAGTTCACATCTTCATCAGTTTCTTCATATCAATCATTAGGGAAGGAGATCTTTTGATCACATAACAGGAAGTATTCACTGCTTCTACCCAAAATGTTTGGGAAATTTTTGTAGCCATAAACATCTCCCTTATTCTATCCAACGGGGTTATGTTCATCCTCTCTAATAATCCATTCTAATAAGAATTATATTCCCTCATAAACTATATCCTAATGTCTTCCTATTGACAAAAATTATCAAACTTTTTGCTTGTATAATATCCACCAATGTTAGTCCTCAGAAACTTGATCTTTTTCTAGATTCTAGCATCTCCCACTCTTTGAATGTTTAAAAGACTTCAAAAACATTTGTTTTAATATTTATTGGGTACAACCAACATCTCTTATACAATCATCAGTAAAGGATACAAAGTACCTTTCTCCTCCTAAGGGTGTAACCGGTGTTTGACAAACATCAGAATGGATCAATTCTAAGATCTCCTTACTTCTCTCTATTGACATCCGAAACTTCAAACTACATTTCTTACTAATAACTAAATGTTCAAAAATGGTAAGTATACCTTTGTGATCCCAAGTAACAGCTTTTGATCTAAAATAATCTTCAATTATCTTTATAACATATGGACAATCTTATGATTCCATAACATTTTCAATGCATTCACTGAGGTATATGATGTGAAAACTATCTCTACCTCCTTGTACATTTCACCCATAAGCACGTATAGGTTCTTCAAGATCTTCTCTACCTTAATCACTATAAGTGCACCCTATACAATTACCATCACTCATTTCTCAGTGTGATTATTTCATCTGATGTCATAAAATTATCCCAAATACAATATTTTCTTCTTCTATCCCTTAAAATGGAATACTCCTTGGATAGTTGAACAATACCATCATTCATCTTCTGTTTGATGGTACCAACTCCAATAATCTTCATGGAATGATTATTCCCCAACTAAAAAAATCCATCCTTGATAGTTTAATACTAATAAAACCATTATCATCAAGATTTCATGTGCCATTTTTCTCCCATATTGATTATCCATGCATCATTGAGATATTTCCTACTTCCAATAGTTGTCACCGCTTCACTGACTAGTATATCTCTGTTTTCAAAATTACTCACTGCATTTATCTGAGATAAATTTTCACTAGTATTCTTATTCCAAACAAACTTATTGACTTTACCCTTTCCACAACTATAACATGTGAAAATATTCTTATTACTCATTTATTTGGACTTTCCATGATATTTTATCAGATTGGAACCACGCTCCATCATCCTTCCTCTCTCTATCGATAGAGCCTCTACTTAGTGCAAAATTTCATATCTATACTCCTTGTTCTTGTACCAACTTTATTATTCAAGAAATATAGCTACAACATCATTGAATTGCATCATATACATTAGTATATTGCGGGTGAGGTTGATGATGAGTTAGTCATATGAATTTGAAAAACTCTCGTGTAGAATCTTTGCACGTTCATTATCCACAATTTTATAGCCCATCATTATGAGCTGAGAAAACTCGGTATCGAAGGTGTTGATGTGGTTGATCACCGATGATGTCTCTTCCATTTAAAGATTTCATAATTTTCTCTTCAAGATTTTTTTTTGTGTAGTGACTTGGCCTTGTATATCATTGTCAGAGTATCCCATATTTCCTTTTCCATATTTTTCTCCACAATGCTTAATAGGACTCCATCTGTTAAATCCAAATAGATGTTGGCAATAGAATTCCTATCAATTTCATTAAATTTACCCTCCTTCACTCCCACAAGTCTTTCATTAATTTCTAGTAGGAAATTATGCTTCTGAAAAACTGCCTACATCTTCATCTTCCACAATGTAAATTATTCCGGTTGAATTTTTTTGATCATGAATTTTTCCACCATTTGGACTGGTCGACAGTCCAAAACCTCCAACAAAAAAATTTAACATCACCATGCCAGAACCTTCTTCTAAAACCACTTATTGGGTTTATAAATGATTTTACCATAGGTGTAGTGATAATTATGAGATAAAATAATTAGAAAAATATAGAATTAAATGAACACCATATGTAACATAGAAAAACCACCAAAATGAAAGGGGTAAAAAAACCATGGGAAAATAGAAGGATCACTCTGGGAAAAACTGGGTACACACTCCCTCACTATTACAAGGATAAAAATCTCATAAACATCTCTCTTGAATATGTGGGGAAACCACCTCACAAAATACCACAAACCAAAGAGAGATGATGCTACTGATTACTGGAGGTGATTGATGAGTGATGAAACCAAGGGAATCCACTGACTTTTATAGGAAATCCACCTACCCATTTTTTCTCTACTTTGTAGTGGGAGAGAATTTCCCCTAAAATCATGCCTACCTTAACCAACCCCCTTTTACAAAGAGGGGGGCATTACTGATCATGGAAAAAAATTCTACCGACATTCTGAAGCCATGGAAAACACACTATGGAGTAGATTTCTATCCTTGAGTCCTTAATTATACCATAATGAGATACTCCATGATTTAGAAACCCTTCACTACAACCAAAAAACCCTTATCACTTCCAAATTTAGGGACCCCAGAATATAGAAGCACCCCATGCCACAACTTGTCACTCCATGAAATTCATGAACATCAACGATATGAGAAGAAACCCTTCACTATAGCCTTCATGCACTTAAACTCCCAATCTCTTAGATAATGGAGCTCCTACATTATGTAAAAATGTTTACTCGTTGTAACCTATCCTCCATGAAAACATTCTATTTCATAAGGGTTCACCTAAAATATCAAAAATAACCCATAAAGTAGTCTATTTCTCACACGCCTACATGAAACAAGATAACATACAGTGGATCAATTGGATTCTTCCTCATTTTCCCTAGAGTAAAATTGTGGGACACTAGGTTATAACAATATTCTTTTTCTTTTATTTATTCCTTACATACCATGGAATTTCCTCATCTACAATATAGCCTACTTGAGTGTCTCCTAAGCTTCAAATTCATTTTATGATGATTATCCAGTGTTTGAAAGTGTCTCATAGGTAGCCTTGAGCTTTTCATTTCAAAACATGGTATTTATCAGTGAACTAATGTGATGGTAGGATGGAAGAGTCATGATAGGAGTAGAAATGAGGTTTTGTGAAAGGATGGTATTGAAAACACGACAGATATGGTGTCTCTCTTGCAAGTGATGAATAGTACCAGGTGTTCCTAGTCCCACAATGAACTTGTGGAGGAACTTCCTCCCATTAAAAATAGAACTTAAATTATTTCCTAAATAGAGAATAATTTCTCTAACAACCCCTAACCTAGGAGGGATACTTTTCTACATATACTTATCTTTCTTTGCAATATATGTGTATGTGTGTTTTTAAGAATATGGTGCCTCAGTCAAAGACCGAGGCAAAATTTATTACATAGAAAAGAAAGGAAGTTACAAAAATCTAAAAGTCGGAATCTTATCACAATCCTTATCATAAAGAGGGAGAAAATCACCAGGAAAATAATCCCGCCAGGTAATATCCTGGTTGACCCCCTTGTTGGAAAGACTGCCAGCAACCATGTTCGCTTCCCAGTAAGCATGTGAGGAAATGTAGTTGAGGTCCGGGAGCGAAGCAAGGCATTTCATCCAACGAGATGTAAGCGGTCAGGCAAGATGCACCACTCCCTTACAGATAGCTTGCACCACAGTGGATGAGTCGCTTTTAATCCACAGCTTGTTCCAACCCTTTTGTTTGGAAATTTCCACCACATGAATCACTCCCAACATTTTTGCTTCTAGCGCTGAGGCCAAACCACAACCACTAAAGAAACAGCCCAGGAACCTACCAAGATAGTCTCTAAAAATGGCACCACAGCCTGCCAGACCCGGGTTTCCTCTCGAGGCACTATCAACATTCACTTTGATCCATCCTGAAAGTGGAGCTTTCCAGAATACCTCAAAATTGCACCGAGGTTTTCTGTAAGATCCCGTAATCCTAAGACGATTAAGGATCTCAAAATCACCAAAAAAATTGTCACAATGATCCTTCTGAAGTGAGGCAGCATCCTTGATGGCCATGAGAATATGTGTTTTACCTGCTGTGAGACTGAATGGGCAATTATTATGAACAAGATTATTTCTATCATACCAGATCACATACAGGAGTTCTACCACCGCAGTCAGAAAAAGATTCTTTATTTTCATGGAGCAAACCCCATTAACACAGAATTGTAATTGGGAGTTGATGGAGTCATGAAGTGACCATCTGCAACCACAAATGTCAAAAGTGTAATTCCAAAGATCTGCAGCTATAGCACAAGACAAAAACAAATAATTAGCATCCTTGTGGTGTTGATTACACATATGACATCTAGAGAAAAGGGGAATCCCAAAGGATTGTAGGCACACATCAGTGGGAACCCTATTATGGGAAATACGCTAGATAAGAGTAAGTATTGAGGGATTGATCCAAGGTTTGCTAAAAGCTTTCAACCAAACAAAGCTAGAATCAGAATTGCTAAAATTGTTATTGTAGAAACTTTTGGAGTCAAGAAATCCATTAAAAGTAGGTTCCCAAATAAGGAAATCATCGGTGTTAGAGAAATGATAATTTTCAATGATATGACCAATCTCATCTGGTAGGGTGATGTCATGGGAGGTAAGAACATCCCTAATAGAGGAGTTGGTATTTATAGGAATAGTGGTGGGCGTCAGTATTGAGATTAAGGGAACTCCAGTTCATTTATCCAGCCATAAATTCATAGTGGAATTAGTACTAACCATCCATCTAGAGTTGTTCATGATATTAATAAAAGAGTGTCTAATGGATGGCCAGATGGAAGAAGGGATATAACTCAGATTACCCTGTCTAAGCTTGGTAATGAATCTAGTATTGAGAAAGGCAGTGGACTCAGAGTTGTTATGAATCAGATTCCAAGTCATCCTGGCTTGAAGAGATTCATCAAAAAGCTTAATATTTTTGATGCCAAGACCACCAACTTCCAGAGGTTTACAACAAGTGACCCAGGGGATGGTCACAAGTTTTCTTTCAATTGTACTACCCGTCCAAACAAAATTTTTGATGTAAACGTTGATCTTTTTAAGATGACTAGCAGGCCAATTGTATACCATCATCGAGTAAACCAGCTTGGAGACAATAGTAGATTTGACAAGACAAACTCTGCCATCCAAGGAAAGAGATTTACCCTTCCAGGACGAAAGTTGATTGGTAATTTGATCAACAATGCTGTGAAAATAGCTGGATTTTGGTCTTGCCCAAAAGATAGGAACACCAAGATAAGTAAAAGGGAAATATCCTTCCTTGATGCCTAAATAATTAATAATGAAGCTTTTTTTGTTGGGGGAAAAATTTTTCCCAAAGAAAAAAAAGGATTTGCTCCAACTTATCGCTTGGCCCGAGACTTATTCATAGTGAGCCAGGGCACTTTTGAGGTTTTGGATGTTCCTTTTATCACTATTTAAGAACAAAACAATGTCATCAACATATAAAAGGTGGGTAGGGACATTTAAGTTTCTAGAAGCCTAGATGGGGTTAATCTTGTTTTGGTTCAAAAGGATCCTGAGAAGTCTACTTAACTAATCCTCAGCAATAGAAAAAATGATGGCAGAAAGAGGGTCACCCTACTGAACCCCCTTGGTGCATTTAAAGAATCCTATAAGAGCCCCATTAACCTACACAGATATGGAATCCGAATTGAATAAGGAGTGAATCATAGCGTTAAAAGAGTCATTAAACCCAAATCTTTTGAGAACCATTAAAATAAAACTCCAATCCATAGTGTCAAAAGCCTTCCTGATGTCAAGTTTGATGGCCACACTACCTCCTCTAGTGACTTTATTCAGCATATTAGTACATTTCGAGGAAAGGTATATACAATCTTGAATAGATATACCTTTAATGAAGCCAAATTGATGCCATGAAACGATTTTATTACAGATGGAGACCAATCTATTGGCAAGGAGTTTGGTGATAATTTTAAAGATGGTGTTGATGAGAGCAATAGGCCAGAAAAGATGAATTTCCGCAGCATTTTCCACTTTAGGAATCAAAGTAAGAAATTTAGCATTTATCCCTTGTGGGAGAAAGATAGTGGAGAAAAAGGATTTGACCAGTTTACACACATCCATGTGAATGATTTCCCAATATTTTTGGAAAAAACCATTGTTGAAACCATCAGGTCCCGGAGAACTATCAGGGTTGAGGCTAAAGACAATGTCCTTGATTTCATGATCCAGAGGTATGCTTAAGAGATGATCATTGTCCTCAGTAGTGACCATATTAGGAATAATATTAGGGAGAAGATCTTTACAAACCTCTGGACCGTTGAACAAATTATGAAAGTAATCAACAACATGATTAGAAATGGAATCCTCAGTGTCAAGAAGAGTTCCATCAACTCTAAGAAAAGCAAGGGGCCTATAGGATTTCCTGATGCGTTGGAGATAATTTTAGAACTTAGTATTCCTGTCACCATCCTAAAGACATTTGGTTTTGAAAATTTTCTTATGCATGTTATCTTTTAGCTTTAGTAGAGAGTTGAGCTTCAAAGACGTAGCAATTTCAGATTGAGGATCAATAAAAAAATCAAATCCGATGTTGGAGCATTGAATGCGAATAAGGTCATTCTCCAAAGTGGAGATTTCCTTGTCAAGATGTTTTTTTAGAGCTTCACTAGCTTTTAAGACATTGCTTCATGAGTTTTAATTTAGTAATGCAAGAAAAAGAATCATTTTGGTGTAGCATGCCGACCCAAAAATCTTTTATCTTATTTGGGAATTCTGGGTCCGTAGCCCAAGCATTGTTAAATTTAAAAGGAGTAAGATATTTGGAACCCTTTGAGGAAGGACTGAAAAGAATGGGGTGATTTTCAGAATTGATCTTAGGTAAAGTAATACTAGAGATGGAAACTCATTTATCAAGGGCTGCAGAATTGGTGAAAGCCCTATTAAGTTTTCTAGACACTACCCAATTGAGATAATTTCTATACCAAGTGTACTAGGCCCCAGTGAGATTAATTTATATAAGATCACAATCCTCAATAGAATCTTTTAATTACTGTGAGGAGATAGAAGAGTGTGATGGTCTAATCTTTTAACTTGGAAGAAGAATGGAATTAAAATCTCCAATCACAAACCAGGGTTCTTGAATAAATTTAGAGAGGGAGAGAAGGTCATTCCAAAGGGTTCTTCACTCTTGATATCTAAGCTTTGCATATATCATAGTGCAGAAAGTATGTATACCAGCAATGGAAAATTCACAAGTAAACATTTGATCATAAAATTTAACAACATTAACAGATTGCAAAGATGAATGATAGAAAATCCAAAGAGATTCAATAGCAATTCCATCCTTGAAAACACCAAGAAAATTATATCCAAATGAGCATAAATGAAAATAGTTCGGAGAAAAATTAATTTTAGGCTCAGCAATAGCAAATCATTTAGGTTTTTGAGTCAAAATAAATCTCTTAAGAACAATAAAAGTATTAGATTTTGCTATACCCTGACAATTCCAAAATAAATAATTCATTTAAACCTACGTTTGGAATTAGAACTCTATTTTTTTACACCACCTCAGCCCTTTTTCCTTGCTGACCTTATGGGTCCATGAAAGGATGCTGGGCTGGATTCATTCCCTTGTTTATTCTTAGAAGAGGTAGCAGAGACATTAGAAGTACTTTTAATATCAGCACCATGATTTTTTTCCAAAGGGGTTGCAGGCCCACGTGGGGTCGTGGGGCAATGTTTTGGAGTCAAATCATGTTTAAGAACATCAAAAATGCCTATGGAGACAGTCACAGTGGCCATAGAGCCCACTTTCATTGTCTGGTCATTAGTTACTATCACCTTGGACTTGAAATAAGAGCAGATTGATCAGTTTGGGAAAGTAGACCATTAGATTGGTCAACATCAACAGCAGTGGATTGTGAATCCACTGCAATTGGGTGATCCTTATTCACGCAGTAAAAAGAAATTGGAGATATAACTGCAGTAGTGTTCATGTCTTGAATTCTTGTATCACCTGGCGCATCCATACTAGACACTGCCTGTAGGACATCACACGAGGGTGCATGACATGGAGCAGGGTCATCAGGAGAATCCTGCGAATGAACAAGTATATTTCGCACCATGTGTTCAATCTCATCCATTATACTGACATCAACATTGACAAACCCCTTCTCATCCACCTTACGAGCCACTACCAGCAGGCCATTGCCGGAACAAGCATGAAAACATGAGTCAAGTTCTTCATGTATTTGTTGTGACTTATCAGACCCCTCCTCCTCCACCAAGTCCGACCATTTAGCACCAGAGGATTCACCAAGCTGTGGTGATTTCTTTACACATCTGTCAACTTTTTTCACAGGGGATTCATTCTTTCTGAATGCAGTCACCATGTCCTTCTTATTTCTACAGACCTGCATCCATTCATCGTCCTTCGTTTGATCCTCCTGACTCCTCACCTGGTTCTTCATCACACGGTTGTTCAGCAAGGAGTGTCTAATGATTTTACAAAAATCGCAGAAAGGAGTACGACGTTCATATTAAAAGTAGACTTCCGTTTTATAATCTTTTGCACGGAAATATACGGAATTAGGAAGCTTATGCTCCATGTTGACCTCCGCCATCACCCTCGCGTACATCCCAAGTTCCAAATTTGGAGTCTGAGGGTCAATTTTCAGCGGGGTTCCGATGCAGGAGGCAATATCACTCAAAATTTTAGGATGCCGAAAGAAAAAGTTCAATCCATGAAACCTAACCTAGATTTGTGCCATTGTGTTTCTTTGGGTATTTGGGTTGAACGCTAAATCCCAATCAGAAAGTCGGAGGAGTCCTAGCTTCAGTTGAATGTTACCAAGCTTCCAGACGTGATCATAAGCCTCCTGCGAGCCTAAAAGGATATGAAAGTATCTGCGTCCGATAGGGACGAGCTTCCAATCCATGAATCCCCAAATATGTGTGATTCACGGTCTGAGATCCATGGAGGACCATGGTTTTTCACCCTTAAAATAAACAATGTGACCCATTACTGAGAACTTACAAAGATTCGTTTGTTGCTGCAACGCCTCTAGATCTGCTTCGTGGTGATTGAATTTTATGTGATCTATGTAGACCAAACAATAATTTTTACTTAATATTGAGAATAATATTTATTATAATAATAAACTAAAATAGAAATTAATATAGATTTTGGGTACACTTAGTGTGTGACCATCTGGGCCTCTTTTTAGTGGCATTAGGGGATCTTGTCAAAATTCCAAGATTGAATTTTGATATCACATCAACGCACCCATAGAGAAAAATATTAATTTCATGGTGTCAAAAACATTATATGAATGCTTACTGTGTAATATAATCCAATTTATTTCACTCCCTTATCAAGAATGATTCATAATTCTATTATCAACCTATATGATTGAATATCTTTCTTTGAATCTCTGAAATAAACTCATAAATAAAGGATCGATGTCCATGTACTTAATCAGATAGTTCTATTTAAATCAAAGGGAATGAAATATCTACTACCATTAACTCATAACATAAAAATACTTTCTTGAATTACTCAATTAATGTCAAATCATTTTTGACACACTCAACATATCCTACCTCGCCGAAAGTATATGTCATCTTGGTTTTTTCTAATATAACAAAGTACATTATTTGATTTATACATTAATAAAAATCTAAATCCTAAAGACCAATACATGAATTTGAATATGGGAATATCTAATGACACATATTACATTTTAAATTATTATTGGAAATAATTTCCTCATAACCACACTTCTAATAGATTACTAAGTGTAAAATTTATGATAAGAAGTCTCAATTTATTATGAGCCTCTAGCAACTAATAATAAAACACTATATATGAATCATCAAATAGATATTATTAGACAATGTTACATATGTTTTTAGAATATTATCATATAACTTCAAGGTTCCAATAATATAAGGGAACTTATATAACCCTTAAATGTGTGAAATATTATAACGTCATTATCACATTAATGTTACAAAGAAGATCACACATTATGTGATCATATATTTATTAATATTTAGGTATTTGAATATAGAGGTAATCAATAATGAAATGTTTGTTTCTTAAAGGGAATAAAATCCAACATAAAATATGAATTATTTCATTTTAGAATAGGAGAATTATTATGCACAATAGAGAAACTCTCAAGAATTATCTCAATTATTAGAGAGAAAATCCCCCAACCTCACTCTCAAGGACATATAGGGAACAAGAGAACCCATTTTTATGATCAATAAAGAAAGATGTAAAGTTATAGGTTTCTCCACCAAAGAAAATATAATACTAAGAATGTTGTTCAGAGATTCATGGAGTATGTATAGATACAACTAGAGGATTCCTCATTTGGATTCTCAACAAGAACAAAAATTAAACAAGGGCCGCATCAGAAATAGATCGAGAAGAATTATCATGTTCAAGGTAATTATATTTTTAATTAATTATAAATTTAATGTGAAATATCCTCCTTAGGATATTCAAGAGTTTCATTCATCATATTCATTGGATTTATCCATTGAAACCAATGATAAAATAAGAATTAGGCACAGATCCACCACTTCTAATGAGCCTTAGTACCTTTAAAAAATTGTTGGGTAGCTAGGATAGCATTGGAGAGATTATAGGTATCACTTGTATAAAAAATAGAGGGATATCCAGTGATCCACAATTGACCAAAAAGGGAGAAATATGGATCCAACCTAACTGTTTCATGAAGAATGTACAAAGTGAAAACATAAAAAGAGTCATCACAACTATTATAACACAGTTATTAATGGCACCAACTGGAGGTGGTGGGGTGTGGATAAGGTAGGAAAAAGAGTACAGGGCATGGGTTTGCGATTAGAATAATGGTTAAGGGATAAACTGTTGAGTTTTAGTGGGATTTATTATATCCTAAATGCAGCGAAAGAACCATTAAACCAAGAATCAATCTATATGTTTGGAATGAATGATAAAATGAAGAATAATAATGGTTTACTTTTCACGTTTTCAATATGAACTATCAATGATTTATATAAATTTTTGATCAAGATCACTAATAAGGATTTAAAAGACTCCTTACTTAGAAGGTATCCATAAATTTTGGGAATCACACAATTCTAAATTAGGATCTCCCTAAACACCATGGTCTTATAGAACCTTGATAAAAGGCATGATAGAAATGATATCTAGAGAGAAAATATACCAAGGAGTTTTATAGTTTCTTGAAATAATTGAATGGAAAATAATATATAAATCCATGAGATATTGTATATAGGTTAAACAATGGGACTTAAAGGAGTCTGAGAATTTCATAATCACTCAACCTATTCAATAATTGTTTCACAAATTGTTTCATAATAGATCATCAATTTATGATTCATTATTTAAGGTTTAAAAAAATCATGGTATGTTCAAACTCCTCATAATAATCATTATATGATTATTTTAATCGATTATAATAGTTGAGGATAAATATGTTGTTTGAACTGAGCATTATTTAACAATATGATAATCTCATATATATCCACCATAATATAGGTTCTTAAACTACATTATAATGAACTTAAGGATGGGTCATTACATATTCTAAACCTCCATGTTGTGGTCAAACTTTTAGTGACCTTAACTATCAATATCCCACATTCACTAAAATTATCATGGACTTATCACACTTTCAACTTATGTCACATCACATATAACAACTTGTGAAACTATATCCAAAAAACCTTTTTGTATTTCTTCCTAAACTCTTTTTTTAAAAGCTATCATATATTTACAAAATAATTTACATAATATGAAAAACAATTATGAAAATATATCAAAACCATCTTCTACATATCCTTAAAAACACTTTTAGGGATGCTCTTAAAGTATAATAGTATTGATCCACATTCACATGAATTTAAAGTGTTTCAATGTAATGTCTAAACTCCATGGACTACTCAAAAGTGCCCGGACCAGTGTTCATTACTTAACATCAAGTGTTCCTCCTCATACATCAGAGGATTCCAATAAGTAGCCAGGGTCTAGGGTGTTATTATAGATACATTATACCCTCATATCAAAGTAATAAATAAGAGTATAAATAATAAACATCAAACACATTTGGATGAATAAAAAACATACACCTCAAAAAGTTCCAAGAGATAAAACATAACTCATGTTATAATAAAATGAAAATATCTATATATTAAGAAATTCCAAAATACAAAAAAAGGATCCCTCCTGGGGGATAATATACAACAATTTCCAAAATAATCAAAATATAAAAAACTTGGAAAGACTATAAAACTAGTCTTGAGTCCAAGTCTAGTCTCATCCCCATGTTTCAGATAAACATCCATCGACCCTTAGCCATAGGTCACTTGCACTTATCCTGGACTGCAATTATGAAGCCTTCTTGGTTACCCAAGGTGGTCCGAGAAGGGTGCAGTACAACTTAGTTGGTCACCAGCAATGGTATCTATAAGCATGTCCAGTCTGATAAATACTTCATGGTAATGTTTGTAATAATATATGAAAAATAAAATGATTAACCACCATCTATCATGAGGTTCTAAAGTGACACTTGAGATCGATCATACTTACTTCGACCTATTTTGGATGTCTCTTATTGTAATTATAATGAGAATTAGAATAAAAAATACACACATAGAAACATAAAATGAATTTGGGGGTCAACATCCAACAATAGTCACATAATAAGATTTGGGATCCAACATCCACCCACAATGACATAATAAGAATCAAGGTCCAGGATACACAAGTAGTAACATAAGGAGAATCGGAGTCCGGTATCCAATGATAGTAAAAAAAAATGAGAATTTGGGGATATTATAAGCATGTAATAACATAATATCAGTCAAGGGGTAGCATCCACCCATAGTAACTTAATATTAGTCAATGGCATGTATCCACTTGTAGTGACATAATACTAATTAGGGTTATATCCCATGCTTTAACAGAATTGAACTTATCAGTTTTTAAGAAGATCCTATCATGAACCTGGTTCATATTATAGGAAAAAATTTAGGAAATTTACCATAATGAACTTGGTAACTATTTAAATTTAGTTTTTCCCTTGGGTCACTCACAATTTCACATTTTTAAGAACAATAGAGCATACCTCACACAGTGTTCACAAGACTAGTCTTACAACATCAACATGTCACTCTCAACCTGAGAAGGAATTATATAAGGAAATAACCATTTAAAACATTTATTAGGATATTTAGGTAAATTCATGGTAAGTAATTGTGAAAACACATCACAAACACCTAGAGATATTTCAATACATTAAAGGGTAGTTTAAAGACCAAATAACTTATACTCATGGAAGAGTACTAATCAAAAATCAGCCACTAATTTGAGATTAAATGAGGAGAATCATAAAAGTATATGAAAACCTTGAAATAGGGAAAAATCACCATAATTGGTACAAAACCATGAAATTAAAGAAGAAAATTAGAAAGAAAGGATATAAAGTGTTAGATTTATCTCTAAAATCTCACCAGATCAAACAATTCTGGAACATAAGAAGAAATGAAAGAAATATCTCATAGAAGAGGGTGATCATGAAAGATTGGTGTGTGATCTAGATAAAACATACATAAAATCCTATATATCCTTTAAATACCCAACAAAGATAACCCCATTTATTATATATATTCATATTTATTTTATTTATTTATTTTATGTTTTTAATTTTTTTTCTTTTATTTTCTTTCATCTCCTTTTCTTTCTCCTCCCTTCCTTCTAGATACGCATATCCAACATAGCATCCAAACCCACATAGGGTTCCTTCCCATTTAGGGAGATTGATATGTAGGGGTATCCCCATTTAAGGGGATCTTCCTTAGAGATCTAGGTAAAGGGATCCCACAAGGGGATCTACATACAGGGATACCGTGAAGTGGGATCCCAAGCTTGGGGCTCGGCATAAGAGGATCCCACATCAGGGGATATCAGGTTTATAGAACCCACATAAGGGGATCCCCACTTACTGGGATCCATGTATGAGGATCCAAATATATGGGGATTAGGATAACCCATATCTTGTATAAACATTAATTCATTATTTATTATATAAATAAACAAATGATACAATCACAAAGATTAAAAATCCTAGTGTATTTAGGTAATTAGACACATAACACCATATCATGAAATTGGGATACAACAACATTATTTAAAAATACCATAACATTCCCTTAACGTCCTTTGATCTTTTAAAAATTCACTGGATACTTGGGGATATAGATAAGAAAGGGGTGACCTACAAATCTCGATAAGGGAATAATAAAAGAATAACATAATGAAATTAATAAATGTTAGTCAAGATATATATCAAGGTGACATAAAAGGGGTGATAATTATAAACACAAACATTGAAACATGATATAAGATGGTAACATCAAGGAAACATTGGAATGTGGAAACAACATAAAACATGACATCATAAGAATGAGACAATGATAACTGACAAGATATCATAACATAGTGTTTTTAATATAACCTTACATGCAATATGAATGTAATCTCATTAGATAAAAACATTACCCAATGCAATTGAGGGATATATAATTCTGGTCCCACCCTTCATAATCATATCATGTACATTAGTTATTATGCCACATAAATCATAAAAAATAAGAACACATTTAATAACTTTTAATCCCATGAATAAGTAGTGTGGATTAGATAAATGGAAGTCCCTAATAAATTAATTATAGGTATATTTAGATGAATACCCTTGAGTGTAAATGGGGATGAGTATTCACTCCACAAATGTTTGGCATGGAAAATCACAGGATAATTTTGGAAGAATAATGGTTGTAAATAATGATTCATGGATGGAATTAATGAGAGTAAAATTTGGTTGATAATTACTTAGAAATCCTAAGGACTGTAAAAGGGATGTGTAAAAATGTGTTCCAACATGAAAAATTTGAAATCAAATGGCATAATTCAAAAAATGTTCTTGAATAAAGTGGTGGAGGGGAGAATCCCTTACCTTGAGAGAGAGCTTCTAAAATCTTGGGAGGATCTTCATAAGAGCTTGGGAACAGATTAGGATAGATTTAGATATGGATAGAGAGACTAAATTAATGTTCAATGGGCTTTTGGTTAATATAAATGGGAAGTAGGGAGGGTATTTATAACAAAAGATAAAGTAATTCTTTATAGATTTATAAAATAGGTTTTGGGATCTATATGATAAAATAAAAAAACTACAAACTTTTACATGGTTATTACCCATGGTTTTTGTCAAAGAGGAGTGGTTTTTAATATTATATAAGGAAAATAACCGAACATATTAATATAATACCATTGGTGATGTAGAAATGAGTCATGTTCAAAAAGAATTGATTTTAAAACCTTGAAATCAAAAATATGTTTTGGAGGATTCATTAAAGGTTTATAAAATTAATCAAATTACTTAAAAATAAATTATTTTAAATTTTAAATAAATATTAATTCATATATTCATTTTAAAACATTTGTTACATCACTTTTACACCATTATGATGTCATAATACAGACCATATATCTATATTGTATTTAATTTTTATCAACAATTAAACTATCTTATATTATGAAAAATTAACCATTATATAATTTCAACATTATATTTTAAAAAATAATATTTATATTATTGAAATAATTCTCTAAATACAATAATTTAAACATTTAAATAGAAATCATTACTTATTGGAAAATACTTGTTTTTATAATAATAAAAATTTTATGACCCTTATAAATATTACACTAGACTTCATTAAATTATATTATCATTTGTATGTAAAAATATATTATTTTGTAATAATATTATGTGAAATTAATATTTATTTAAAAATTCTATAAATTATAAAAATGTGTGTTAAAACCATATATTTTTTAAAAATATAATTCATGGTTTCTTTGTATCAAAATCTAATTTTCATCAACTAATAATGGTATATGTAAAGTAATAATGACAATGGAAAAACATAATAATTATTAGACTAAAATTCATACTTCTATGGTATACGTACATATCATCTTATTACACCATCTTACCACCTAAGGGTAAGGTGTGCGATGGTGGAACTTTACTAGGGTGGTTCAGAGAACATGGTTTGGGAAATGTTCTTGATAAGCTTGAAATTATCCCATAAATATTTTCATTTTCATTTTAGTTGTTAAAATTCATCTTGGGATTGGTCAAGGGAAAATCTCAATGATTCCATCTCCCATAGAAGCTCTCATAATTGGGATTAATAGGGTACTGTCCTAAACAATGAGGTTATTTCTTCTTCCCTTTATGTCAATTAGAATTTATCATAACCCTTAATATATATTAATCTTAATGGTCACCGTATAATGATTATATTATCTATGGTTAAGATGCTTGATATTAATTTAAATCTGACTATATATATTTTATAATATCCTAAAATAACCAATTTAGTTCATGTGTTTTCTATAATTACATTACTTAATAAGAAATTTATTCATTTAAAAAGGGAATTTCGTTTATAAAAGTTTGGATCATTACATTCTACCCCTATCCAAAATTCCACCATAAAATTTTCATTTAATACACTAAAACAAATGAGGTTACTTTTGTTTCATCTCCTCTTCAGGTTCTCATGTTGCCTCCTCAAACTTTTCATTCTGCCACAACTCTTTGACAAGGTGAGTAGTCTTATTTCATAGAAGTTTGTATATTTTTTCTAAGATATTCACCAATTTATCCTCATATAAAATATCATTCTCCAAATACAATAGCTCTAGATTCAATAAATATGAGGGTTTTGGTATATGATTCCTTAATATGGATACATGGAATAAATCATATACTTGATATAGGTTAGGTGGGAGTGATATTCAATAGGCCAAAGATTTGATTCAACTAGGGATATAAAAGGAGATTATGTGTCTAGAACTAAGATTTCCCTTCCTCCAAAACCCCATGACATTCTTCAATGGTAATATAAAAAGGACCACCTTATATTTTACCTCAAACTCCAGGTCTTTTTGATTATTTTTTACAAAGATTTTATATCAACTTTGTGTGGATTTCATATGAAATTGAATGGTTTTAACCTTGTCTATCATATATTAGATAAGATCAAGTCCCATAATCTTCTCATCTCTAATTCCATCCTAAAATGTTGGATTATGACACATATACACATATAAATCCTCATAAGTTTCCATTTGAATGATAGAATTGAAACGATTGTTAAATAATAAATAAACTAGGGTAAGGTGCTAATAACAACATCCTTGTAAATCCATTTAACATTATCTCAAAATATACTATAGATTTTGAATAGTTATTTTAGATAGACCATCTGTTTGGGGGTGATAAGATGTACTAAAACTCGGATTTTTATCCAACACTTTCTAAAGGATTCTCCATAACATCGAGGTAAACATCAGATCTTGATCATATATAATGGAGAGTGGTACTCTTTTTAGTCTCACCACTTCTCTTATGTATATCTTGGTGAGTTGTTCAAGAGATAAATCTTCCTTGATAGAAATGAAATGCACTGACTTTGTAAGGAGATTTACTACCACTTATATAGTGTTATTTCTTTTATATATCTCAGGGAGCCTTACGATGAAATCCAAGGTTATGTTTTACCATTTCTATACTATTATGAATAATGGTTGAATCATATACTTAGAATTCTATTTTTAAGTCTCGAATTGTTTGCATACCAAGCATCAAGATACAAATTCTACAATCTACCTCTTTATGTTATCCCACCATAAGTTTTGGTTAAAATATCTTTATATCTTAGTGATTCAAATATGAATAAAGAATGATGAGGTATATAAATAATCCAGAATTTCTCTCTTCCACTCTAGTTTTGATGGGACATGTATCTAGGTTCCATACCATATAGCTCAATCTTTAGAAAAGTTAAACACTGGAATATTCGATACCTTTCTTTATAGCTCCTCGTCTTCTTTTTGGGGTTCCTATATCCTCTCAAGAATAAATGGTTGAGTGGTTATTTTACAAAGGTGGGATGAATATCCTTTTATTATTCTAATTTAAACCATTTTCATATTTAATAATATTGGATCCCTTTTAATATTCATCATGGATAGGGTTGAATGATCCTTTTTTACCGATAACATATGCCACATTATTCACCTTACCATCATGGTGATGGATTTAACAATCATAATCCTTGGTCAGATCTAACCACCTTTTTATCACATATTGAGCTCCTTTTTATGAATATATACTTGAGGCTTTTTTGATCCATTTATATTTCACACTTCTCTCCATAGATATAATGCTACCAAATTTCTTAATGTGCATATCAATGTAACTAATTTTATATCATCAGATAGGTAATACTACGCATGGAACTTTAATTCGAGGAACGAATAGGTTATCCCATTTTTATCTTGCACTAGTACAAAAACCAATCCCTTTATTGGATGCATCATTGTATATCAAAAATCATTACCCACTGGTGGGAATGTGATTACATGTATAGTGATTAGACTCTTCTTCAACTTTTTTAATATAGCATTGAATTCATCTGTCCAAACTAAATTCACTCCCTTCAAAGTTATCTTGGTAAGTGGGCTTGTAATCAAGATAAGTTTCTAAAAATCGTGATAGTGCCCAGCTAATCAAATGAAACAATGTATCTCCATCAGATATGTTATTCTTGACCATTCTTCAATTGCCTCTATTTTTAAAGGATCCGCAGATATCCCTTTATTGGTGATTACATGCCCTGTGATTATTACTTTCTCCATCCAAAACATTCATTTTATGAAATTATAATACAAATTTTTCTTTAAAAAGGTCTTTAGTATATAATCCAAATGCTCCTCATGTTTCTCTTTTATTTTGGAATTGATAAAAATATCATTTATAAATACTACCAAAAAATTATTGAAGTAATCCCTGTGGAATCTATTTATTTATCTCATGAAGATAGATGGGGAATTAGTGAATCCAAATACAATCACTATGAGCTCTAGTGCCCATAACTTGTTTGAAATAATTCATGGAGATATAATCTTTATTCACCTTTACATTATAATATCCCGAACGAAGATCCACCTTAGAGAATTAATGAACATCACAAATCTAACCAAACAGTTCATCAATTTGGGGAAGAGGACACTTGTTCTTTATCAAGATATTATTAATCTCATGATAATCAATGCATAGGTGCATTGAACCATCTTTCTTCTTGAATAAAAGGACCCACGATGAATCCATGGGCATATTAACCTTTTACCCTAATTCTCTTGTAGTTTATTTTTTTCTCCTCAAGTTAAATAGTGGACATTCTATAGAGTCTTGGATATTAGTAAATCTCTAAGTTTGAGTTATATTGATAACTTAACCTCTAGGTTTGTAATAATACACGGAAATTATTCAACAAACGAATCAACATATTCCCTCACACTGGGAATATCATAAAGGATTATATTTTTCTTAGTTTCAATCACTTAATTGAGATATTATTGCTCATAAAGAAATAATATCTATGATTGATATGATTATTACAAAGGATATTCTTCCTCATCCTAGCACTTTTATTAAATCAGAGGTTGATTTTCGATACATAGGGTTATTTCATTCGCTCAGCGATTTGTGTTGGCTCTATATTAGGAAATTCAAACCATACATGGAATTTCATCGAATTCATCTAAAGGGATTATCACAAGGTTTTATTGGAATTTAATCTTGAAAATATGGATAGGGTAGAATTTATATTCTTGGGATGAAATAATTACTCCATTTTCCATTTTTGTAAATAACTTTACTTCCATGATTTGAGGGGGTGTTCGAATTGTTCTAATAAACTTGTGTGATAATAAATAATGTGTGAAACTACAATCAAAAAGTATATTCACTATCCTTCAATGAATAACTAGTGTAGTTATCACCACATCATTGTAAAGATCCACCTCATTAGTTGTGATGGAATAATATCACCACTTATCTCTAGTCCTTGGAGGTTTTTTTTCATCAATTTTCATTGAAAACCCTTTTAATAGTTCATTGATTTACATTTTTTCCTTATTCTTGGTATTTGAAATATTGGATAACAGGCTTAGGGTTTACTAGATCATTCATTTCTTCCATTACATTGGCTAGTTTCTGTCACCAACATTCTCAAGCTATGTTTACTTCTTTCCTATACCTAAACAATTTCATTTCACCTTTCATAAAATCTATGGGATGGCACTTCCTAAACTTTTGGGAAGTGGGATTTTGGAATTTTATACCACTTTGAGATTTCTCCATCGTTCCTCCAGAATTAAACTCCATTCTTCACTTCCTATATCCAGACCCATGAGGCCCTTTAGATTTTGTGATCTTAATTTTGAATTAAATGGACCATCAGACAATTTCCTCAAAGTTTTCCAAGTCTCAAATCACGAAATATTTTCATACACTCAACTTTAGACCACCAAAAAAACAGTCATATTTAGTTTTAAGGTCAATGAAAAGGATAAAGGCGTATCATGAAATTATGGTGAAGTTTCCCTTATACTGCCCAATGGGCTCATAATCATTTTTATTTAGGATGAGAAAATATCTCTCCATTTTAGGTCATGGAGTTAAAGGAAAATATTGTCAAAAAACATTTTTTTGAATTCATTTCACTCAATCAATTCAATCTCCTCCCTGGGCTTCATATTTTTTATAAACATCCACCATTGATCAGATTATCCCACCATATGATAAAATACCAATATTACCTTCTCTTTCTTAGAGAAATAAAGGATGGATAATATCTTTTCAATAGTGTTGATCCATTATTCTGTGATTAATGGATCAGAAGATCCACTGAAATTCAGAGGCCTTTTTATATAAAGGACTCAATTGGAACTTTTTGTTTCTTATAGGGATGTGGGTTTTCCCCATGATTCAAGTTTTTTTTTTCAAAACATAACTTAATTTTGTAATTATTATCATGATTTTATCGAATAATACTCCCATTGGGTTGGTCTTCCCATTTGGGTGGTCATCACATTTCCCAACACATTTGTTGTTGACTCGGTTCCTCCTATTTCCAGCCATTGACTCTAAATAAATGGAAAATTAAGGATGTAAATTTTCAAACTATTACATGCATAAAAGGGAAAATTTTGAACATTTATGTGATAACTCATAAATTGAATACATTAATTAACCTATTAATCTCTATGTTTTAAGTCTATGTCATCTATAGTCTATTTCCTAGCATGAAATTTCATAGGCATTTTCTATCCCTTCACAATAGTTCATAAAGATCTTGTGAATTTACCCAAGTATATCCCCCAAGAGTTTCAGACTAGGTGATAAGTAAGGCCTATTTTTTGTGCACCAAGTCACGATCGAGTGAACACCCAATGAACCCTTTTGAGGGTTATTACCACTAGGAACAACTATGACAGAGTCCCATCCACATGTAGTGTCTAGACATGGATTATGTTGCTTGGAAACAACTTAATATATAATTTATGAAAATTTAGGGATGTTTTCCTATGTTTATTTATATACCTAAGGATAAAAATATGGTTTTATAAACCCAATCCCCCAAAATAACTCAACATTTCTCTAATACTGACTACAACAACCCATATCTTTTATAAACATTAATTCATAATTTATTACATGAAGATGCATAATAGAATCACAATGATAAAAAATACTAGTTTATTTGGATAGTTAAATATATAACACTATAACGAAAAATATTAATACAACAATATTATTTAAAAAACCCATAATATTCCCTTAAATTCCTTTTATCTTCTAAAATTGCACTAGATAACATAGGGATGTAGATATGAAAGGGGTGATCTATAAATCCCAGTGATGGAATAATAAATAATAACATGATTAAAGTTATACATGTTATTCAAGAGGCATATCAAAGTGACATACAATGGGTGAGAATTATAAAAATAAACATGAAATATTGATATAATATGATAACATTAAGGGAACATTGGAATGTGGCAACATAAAACATGACATCATAATCATAAGTCAAGTATAAATTTTAAGATATCATATCACAATGTGGTTAGGATAACCTTCCATGAACCATTCATGGTATATCATGAGATAAAAATATTACCTGATACATTGGAGGGCTATATAATTTTGATCTCACCCATCACATTCATATCATTTACTTGAATTAGTGTGCTGCATAGACCAGGAGAAATAAGAATTCTTTTTCTAAATTTAATCCAATGAATAAGGAGTGTAGGTTATATACATGGAATTCCCCAATAAATTAAGGATAGTTACATCTTAGTGAATAACCTTAAGTGGAAATGGGGATGAATATTCACCACACAAATATTTGGCATGGAAAATCACTAGTTCATTTCAACAACATAATGGGTGATATACAGATTCATGGAAGGGTTTAATGGTAGTGAAAGGTGGTATTTCATTATTTTAAATTCATAATTATATAAAAAAAGACATGTAAAAGCATATTTCAACATTAACAATTGGAAATCAAAAGTAATAATACAAATAAAGTGCTTGAATAAAGAGGAGTAGAATCCCTTACCTTGAGTGGATGCTTATAAAAGATTACGTGGAGAATCTTAAGAACATAGGAACACCTTGAGAGGCATATATTAAGGGAGAGGGAAATTAAATTAATGATAAATTTATTTTTAGTGAATATAAGTGGAATGTTGGGTGTCTATTTATAGAAAAAGAGAGGATAATTCTTTGTTAATTTCTAAACATAGGTTTTGGTCTCTATATAAAAAAATAATAAAAACCATAAACCTTAACTTGGTTTTTATTGATCTTTTACAAAAAAATGGATTGTTTTTAAATATTTTATAAGTCCAATAACTAAAAATAATAAATTAATAACATTAGTGATGTGGAAGTGAGTCATGTTAAAAAATAATTGATTTTAAAACCTTAAAATATAATATAGGTGTTGGAGGATTCATTAATGGTTTATAAAATTAAAAAAAATAACTTAGAAAACATTACTGTATAGGTGAAATATATATTTGGTTTTTTGATCCTTTTAAAATATTTACTAAGTCACTTTTGGTCCATTATGATGTCTGTAGGGTCTTGAAAATTCCACCAAGGGAATAAAATGCTCCCACAATCTCTTTGTAGAAGGAAGAAAGTACCCCTACAAGTCTAGCAAGGTGAAGAGACTCAAATTGAGTTGATTTTTTTAGAAGAAACTTGAAGGAACTCTAGTTTTCAAAGAATTTTAAGTGTCCCACGAACCATCACCTGGAAGGGTTCACGGACCGCCTGGATCATGAACCACAGGTACACTGAATGATCTGCGAGGTGTAGGCCTGTGGAACTTTGGCCTGTGAACCCAGTGGACTACGAACTATGTCTTCGAAGGACTAATGTGCACTAAGGCGATCCACGTACCATCTCGCAAACTCAGAAGTTTGTAGACGAATCGAAGTGACATGGTTCCATGAAACATGATCACGAACCACAGCCTCCTCAAACCCCAGTTGATAGAGTCTTTATCAGGTCAGGATATCTCTTCATGGGCCTCCGTAAATGGTGTCTCATGCCCATAAATTCAATTTCCCTAATTCTATATAAAGGAGAATATAAGGAATTGAGAAATATGAGGAGGATGAAATCTTAAAGGGAACCCAGAGGTTTGAAGAAATAACTTGATGAAGATTCTGGCTTCAGTCTTGAATCATCAGTGAAGCCCAAATCGAGAACCACACTCCCTACAGGTACAGAAAACTTCCACCAATAAAATGGGGGAATTGAATAATAATAATAGAACTGTGGACCAAATCAGTGAAAATACGAACCACATAATTCTCGTAGATGAACTCCCTACGAATGATAATCCCTCAGACCCTCCTTTAAAAATGTGTTCTGCGTACTGTATCACTACGCGGATTTAACTCGGTGCCACTTACTTCCCCATCATGTAGGTGTAACCCAAAGTGGCATGATGGACCACGTCTAGTACCACATACCACCATGTTGCACGGTGGTCCATACCCATGCCCACGTACCATATCAGTATGTGAACAACCCCTCTGCCCACATAACCCTATGGTATACAGAGCTTCCCCCATCCTCCACAAAAAAAAATCCATATTTGGAATGGGGTGTTTTCGGGTATTATTTCCTCTATTTCCAATCTCACCCCTTTATATCATCCAGTCCTCCATAATCCCTCCACAAACCAATCCCCCAGCATCAAGCCAAAGCCTCCTACAAATCCAATGGACCTGTATGATCAAATCATTAGGTGCATCAGCGCACCACTTTGATTCTACATACCCATGGTAAGAGGAGTCACGTAGGCTCTCCCCACAATGGTTCCGGATTCGGGAATGTCTATGGGTCTAAATTCCCAGGGTAACCCAGAGTCCAACCTTGGGATGCCAACGTGAACCTCCCCGTTCTAGGGATTAAGGGTGATCACCTATTTTTCTATTCAATGAAGAATGGTGATCAGTCAAAGGGGTTATGTTTGCATCCCATTTTGACGAGGACAACACTCCTACCCTTCACAGAACGCATTAAGGGGCACTCCCACTGAGGTAAGTCCCCAATCCTCTAAGGCCGAGCCGCATGACCTTTAATATCATTTCACATTAAAAGGTTTATCACTCCACACCCTCACCTGTCATCACCCCAACCTCATCCATTATAGTCTCACCCTCCCCCACCAGTAGGAGAGGAAGCTTGTGCTTTGTTGAATCTTTCACATCCCCTTGTTTCTCACACCGAGCATGACTCACGTGGGCTTTGATATTTGTAAAAATTAAAAAATCCACTCAATATGTACTATTATAACTTTGATTACTGATCAAACTAGGATATGTAGGATGCCTACTTGAAGGCCCGATCTCAAAAGGGATCCCATTCAAAAGGGTTCACTCAACCATTCCCTCTCAAATAGGTAGGTTCCATTAATAATCCCCACACAAATCGGAACTATGTGGCTTCTAATTCCTCTCCTGGGGATACATAGGAAACCCCTCTTATGGGTCTGATCCCAACATCAAAACACCTTCCATCCCCCCTGCATGACGATAAACTCTAGAGTGCCTTATTGTATGGATTAAGTCACCATTACCTCTATAGCATCAAATATATGTATGCATATGACTATCCTGCCAACTAGTGGTAGGCTATGGACACACTCCTCGAGAATGAACCAAGGATTCACAAACTTATGAACATGACTTAAATCTATAAAAGATTCCTAGAACATGAAATAATCCTCCCCTTAAAAAAGGGTACGGTGAGCCCGACTTCCCAACCTCTCGACCAATGGAGTCCCTAAGTGCCATTGGCCAAACAATCATCCAACGAACACCTAACTTTGTAAATTATTTCCATGAATCAAGGATACCAGGGTCATTGGGTATTTTTGGATCCATGAATAAACCTGTTGGAGACCATCCGTGGAAGTTATATCCTAGGAGGACTAATTGTACAAGAACTTAACCCCGTGTAATCACCTACTAGGACCATTTGACTATGGTGTCTCCCTAACAATACAGAGGGGAAAAATTTCCCAGTCCCTGTAGGGTTAATCCGAACTTTCCTTGAAGGATAATGATGCAGAATGAGTTGAAACAAAATAAATGGTGAATTTGACAAGGAACTGCCTATGGAAAAAGAGATGGGTGATGATTCTCATCAGACCATTTCCTCATCACCTGAAACATGCCACCTCAGAGGCAAAACCAAAATAGTGAACCCAACATGAATCCTTAACCAAGGTGGTGGTTCTACCCCAATGATAATAGACAAAATGATATTGCACGTTAGATCATTTTGTTCTCCCTTGTACGCGTGAAACACACCACCTTGGAGGCAGAATGAAAATGGTGAACCCAACATGAATCCTTAATAAAAGTGGCGGTCTTACCCCACTCGAGCCCCTTCACCCCACAAAAACAAAAAAAAAATAGGGGAAGGGGGCCAAGCTGAATTGCCAAATATTCATATGTACAAAAGAATGCTACTTTGATGAGGTTTTGTGTTCTGTATGTCTTATATGTACGTTGTAGGTCAGCACAGAGAAACCTTCGATCCAAATGACATCCCAATGACAAGTGGAGACATGCACATTAGTCATCCCATAGATGGTCGAGGTCCCAATGAAGATCAGGACCCCCTCGCCTACCCAGTGTCTTCAACGTTGGGTATCCACCATGATGATCAAATAGTACTAGGGAAATGGTACTCTCCCCATAGTGGAGGCCATGAGATAGGCCCTCCTATCTGTGAAGACTCACCAAATGCCTCTTCAGCTGTAGTCGGCACCCCATCACAAGGTGGCCCTGGTGGTCATCTCAAACCTTTTTGGGAGCTTGTCCCCAGAATGTGACAACGATTACCTCCCTTATCTTAGGAAGGTAGATGAATTTGATGCTGAAAACTTCATCTCAACTGTATAGGGGTCCTACTCATGGGACCCTGCCAGAGAGCATCACTGCCGACACCAGATGACCATGCCTCCTCCCTTCAAATAGGACCCTATGCTCAGGGCACATGCTGAATTCTAGGAGACCTGATCCCCTCGGGTTGCCCACCAAGGGCAGTGAATATATAATAAGTAACATGTTATCACCCTGGTTCCTAAGGAGAAACTTCGATGTACTAATGCAGTGGCATTAGACGAGCAGACATACGACTCTACAACCTCTAATCAAGCCCACCATATAAATAGGGTGGCATAATACGAGCACATGCACATTCCTTCTAGTGCTCTCTGGTCTAGTCGTGCAGACACAGCGAAAACCTACAGGCAGATCCAGATCACTATCGATCCACAACAAGCTCGTCTACCAAATATGGTGGCAACCAGCTACACGCAGGAACAAATACCTACTAAAGCATTTCAAGCCTTCCAACCAAATAGGATGGCAACCAGCTATACATAGGCACAAATATCTACAGATGCATATCAATCCAGCCATCCAAATAGGGTGTCCAAAATAAAATATTAGCATATACAAATTCCTACGAATGCATAGAAAGAAAATGAGACAAATACAGTGGAAAGAGAGTGGATAAAAATCCCCACTCATGAATATAGAGCCCACCAGTCAAATACGATGGCAACTGAAGAATAAAATCGGTGGCAGACTCGTTCCTCCGTCCCGGCATTGGAGATCTACTAACATCTACTGGAAACTCATGGAGGACCAGAGCAGGCACAAACTCATTCTCCAATATCAGAATGAGCCTCCATACCCATTCCAGCCAAACATGTATCTCACCACATCTGGGAAATGATGGAAGATCTGACATCGATCTCATATCATATCATCCAAAAAATCCAAGACATTATTGCATCGGCAGCAAAGGTGAGAAACGGGGACCACGACCCAGTTTCCTCGAATGGAATGACTCACTCGAAAAATGAGTTAGTCACTCTAGAGAAATTATGAATCTATTTTCTAGTCCAATAGGGTTGACAGAAATATCCCTTGATACACAGACAACTGGATTGGGAACAAATACCCATTCCAACTAGGGGTCACTGGTCCAACGTGGTGGTTGCTCCAAGGCAGCCATATATCCCTGCAAAAATTTAAGATTTCTGTTAGCGTATCCTTGCGACATCATGAGAATCAACCAGACAGGGACCCTTATATGAAGGTTGTAACCAGCAGCAGATGACCCCAGCTACATGCAATAGAGCGCTCAAAAATGAAACGTGCCAAAGGAAATCAGAAAATGAAGATCACATACATGATCTTTCTCTACTTGAAGCTAGGGTTCTTGATGACCACAAACATATATCAATAAAGTATCAAGACCATATTAGTCCATTACCCAATTATGAAAGTGTTAGTAGCAGTTGTGAAGGTCCTCCCCGCAATATCACTACGAGCAGCTCTGAAGGTCCTCCCCCGAGCACCAATGGGGGATCACTCTGTGGGCTAAGAATGATCAATCACAAGAGCCTATATACTGATGCGCATTGGGGTATCCCTCCCCTCAACCTGAAGATCATACACTAAGAAGGTCCTCTCCTTTCTTTTTTCCACCCTGATGGTCCTCCCTAGGGTATACACTGAAGATATGCTTCTCCCAATAGTTGGACATCAATTCATGATGGTAGTCTTTTCCATAATGATAGTCATTACGAAGACCCTTCCCACAATGGAAGTTGTTGTGAAGGTCCTCCCTATAGTAACATCATGAAATGAGAAGGTCCCCCTCTCATTATAGTAAATTCTAAAGGCCCTCTCTAGGATGTGTACTGTAGAAATTCTCCCTGTATTTAGGTATCATGTCGTGATGGTAGTCCTCGCCATAATGGCAGTCATTGCGAAGGCCCTCCCCACAATGGTAGTTGTTGTGAAGGTCCTCCCCATTGTAAAATCAAGAAAGGAGAAGGTCCTACCCTCACTATATCCTTCCCTGAAGGTCTTCCCAAGGGTATATTCCATAATGAAATCTCCCACGGTCGGGCATCAAGTTACAATAGTAGCCCTCACCATTACAGCACCAATTGTGAAGATCCTCCCCACAACCAAAATTCATATTGGAAAGAATCTCCTCCCCTTGCCAGAAAAAATGCAATAAATCCCTCCAATTCTAAGGCACTCGAAAATATGGAGTCAAACACAACAATCACTCCATCTATGACAAGTGATATTATTTCTCAACTAGAAGATGTCCTGGGGCCACACTCATATTCTGAGCCACCCCAACATCCTCTGAAAATCAATAAGGCTCCCACCAGCCTGATTGCATGGAAAAATATTATTAAGAATCAATCAAGCTAGGCAGATCAAGTAGAGGATCCCCTAGAAGAAGAACAATAGGATATGTTGCTTTTGGGAAGATAGCTCGCTAAGGATAATATACCGGTGATGTATTGTCATATGGACACTTTTCACTTCGGCATACCAGGAGAGTTGTCTGGGGAATGTATACATGATAATTTCCTCAATATATGGATGAATCCTCATCAGATTAAGGAAAAATCCCTACCCTACGAAATGGTATTCGAACCATGTTAACACGTTAGGGGAACTTCGTCATCTAATCGTCCTATAATTCCTCCCATCTACATGATATCCATGATCAGAAAGGTGAAAGAAAATCCATGAACTAGCTTGTCTTCATATGCTACATAAGTTGCGTCACCTCATTGGCAACTCCTCAACTTGAGTTCACATTCAGGGATGGGGAGAACATGGAACTAAACACTTCACCCCACATCTCGTCCAACAAACCTCATTGGAAATTACATACTACAACATCATCACCCTGAGGTAGCAATCAAATGAGACTCCTACTTTGGAAAGATGTGATACTCAACAAAAACTAGCCCAGATTAAGTCTCAAAGGCATCAGGACTGATGAGATCAATCCATCAAAAATCTTTTGAGTCACGAAACCATGAATATCCAGTAGTATTCTTGCATAAGGGAATCCAACTAGCAAGAAGTGCTCATGTCTTCAAAAGACCCTAGTCTCCATGCAGGACCAATGCCATACTTAGCTCACACTCATGTTGGAGTATGTGAAGTCGAAAAGGAAGAAATAGTGTCATCTACCACCATGATGTGGGAAAAATCCCAGCACATGGGGTTGGGAGAATTTTTAAATCAAAGTGCCCCAGTAAGACCAACAAATCTAGGCTATAGTGCATCAATGGAAGAACAGGAACAATCCTAGCCTGCAGGGCTGGGGGTATTTTTACCTCAAGTCCCCACATAGCGGATGTCTGTCTTCTCCCATATAGGAAGAATAATGGATAGAGGATTCACATGTTCTACCCCTTCTTTTGTTTTTGACCCTCTGAGATAAAGGCGCATTATGAGGTTGGATCAGGTTTCCCTTTGGGTCAATCTCCGCCAAGAAACCCAAAGAATACTGTGGAACGGAAGGAGAAAGTCCAAAAAACAATGAAAAAAACCATCCTACAATTCAAGAATTGGGTACATCACCCCCAATGTGGTATGCCTCAGTGAACATGGTAAACATCAACCCCATGGATCTCATAGGAAATGGAACAGAGGAAGTGTAAGAAATGGAAGATGGATCCCTCCGAGACACATCCCACACAGAGCCTAATGGTGTGCATACCCAGAACCAGAGAGCGGTCCTAAATTTGGGCACCCCCTCAATTAACCTATCATTACCTCCTGTGAGAAACCCCAAAAAAATAAGAATAAATCCAAGGTCATCTATAACCCGCCTCCTCCTCCCCCTGAGAATCTATCCCTCACCCTGAAGGAAAGGTTTTCCAAGAAATATGAATAAATGAAAGAGCTCAGGTGAATTAATTCTAAGCTGCATTGAGGGAGCTACCTAAATGGATGTGTTTCCCCTACGTAACGTCAGTAGGTGTTCCCAGAAGAGGTACCCTTGCCACAGGAACTCATCCTGGTGAATGAAGAAAAGCTCGGAGGCCCATCTTATCCAGCATCGGGATCGTCAATATTTTGAAACTAGCCCTAGAAGAACATCAAGACTTTCCTCTGTTGGGAAGACAACTAGAATATATTTAGGGAAACCGAAAAAGGATACCCCTGACTGGATATCCACCCCAAATTCCAGCAGGGATGGCATGCCCAGTTTTAGCCACTACTACCCCAGCCCAAGCTCAAGGCCAACATGATATGCATCAAGGGATTTTGAAAACTATTGAGCAATTAACAGCTCAAATATAATCCATGGAGGGGTGGCACACTCTGATACAACCAGAGTACAAACCCTACCTCAATTGGGTGAGCAAAATTCCACCACTACCGAATTTTGGAAACTCTGTATTCCCAGTATTCAATGGCTTGTGGGGCTTGAACAGCATCTAATGCACTATACCTCTTATTATGACCCCATGATGGGAACTCTGGAGTAGCAAGAAGTAGTAAAACTCGGGTGCTTCCTACAAACCCTACAGGGCTCGGATTTTGTATGGTATACTAGCCTGTAAGCTAATTAAATCACAGGCTGGGAGGATCTTCAGCGATAGTTTATATTCCAGATCAGTTCAATGCTACCTAAGATGATAGTGAGTGATCTAAAAAATTGTAATAAATGAGAGAACGAAAGAGTCGCATACATTATTTCTAGATGGAAAGGCCTGACTTATTCCTTAAACTGTCCACTCCCCCAAGATGAAATTCTCTCTATGTGTATCGATAACCTTCAGGATGAATTGCGAACACCGCTCATCCTAGTGAAGTACACAAGTGGGTTCTAATATTTCTCTTCCATCGCCCAAAGGATATAAGACTCCTTGTAAAGGACCAATCATAAGTCCTAAGTAGCCCCCTCAAACCTAGGGAAAAGGATAGGAAAAGCTGAAATGGATTCTGTCATGCTTAATCCACCCCCGACACTAGTCCCAGTTGCAAGGCCCCCACTGAACCGTGCAAGACCCCATGGATTCCAACGTCCACCCCACCTTGGAAAAATGAGCAATGGGGTTCTAAAAGACATCGGTTTGAAGAACAAAGAAATAAATTTTACTCATTATGAGATAACCAGGTCCGCGGATATTTCATAGTCACCATGAATTGCAACTTACATGGACTACTGAAGCCAAATAGATTCAATGAAATGGGTCACAAAGGTCATACAAATTATTGTCCTTATCACCAGATACTGGGAAACACAATCTAGGAATGATTCATTTTCAAGGATCTCCAACAAAATATGGTGGATTCTAGGAAAGTAAAGTTGGTCCCACTACCATCAAAAGTAGTGTATGTTTCCACCTCAGACTCAAGAGAGGAAGAGGAATGGAAAATAGTCCTCAGTAATAAGGAGAAAAAAAATTATAGTTGGATGACCCAGAATAAAGTCAATAGATTCCATGGAATCCTCTTGGGATAGTTGAAATAACCAACTGTGCCCCCAAAAGTTCCTGATTCAACACAGTCTTCCTCCTTTGCCCCACAGCCCTCTAAAGGATAAAAGGGTACAAAGCTGGAACAAGAAGATGGGATGACACTGAAGCCGAAGTCATTATTAACACTGGGGGATTTTATACCGACAAACTTGGTACAACAGGCACCACCCCGCCACACAGTACAATCAGAATGGGACAGTCATGCAGAAACAATGTTGGATCAAGAATTGACCTTCGGTTCTATTAATGTCATTCACTTGACGGACCCCTTCTCTGATGGGGAATATGGCCATGAACCCGAATTCCCCCTGCCGAACCAGAGATCTAGAGAAAGAGGTCGCAGAGGATGAATGTTTCTTGGAAGACATGATCATGGCAGAAGTCAAATTCCAGGCCAAACCATAAGTCAAATCATTAAAATTTCAGAAACTCATGGAAGGACCCCCCAGCAGAAACAACAAGAACTGAAATGCTCCTCCACCCTTTTCAGAAGAAATACAAGCCCAATTATCTTGGAATATCCAATGGGGGCTGAAAAAATATCAAATATCCCAAGGAATGTAGGCATACCAGTTTGGAAAAACTCAGAAAAGACCATAGCACCACCAGCCCTGGTCACAGAGGTCGAACCATCTACATCCAAATCCCATGCCCCTAAAGTGTTTATGAAAAAACAACCATGAGTTAGGAAGCACCAACCTTTAGAACAAAAATATGATATTCCAAATCCGATGGATTCTGTACTAGCAAAATTTTCAATCCTGTATGTGTTAAGATTATCTGCAGATCTTATGGAGGCACTCATCAAATCCTTACTAATTACCCAGGAGTTCGGGGATGAAGTAGCAGCAGCCGAAGTCTATCGGATAGAGACCAATCCCGAAGAATTTCACGCCATCATCACCTTCACATACAGGGATGAAGACTACATCATGTGAGGCCACATAAAACCCTTGTCTGTGTCCAGAAATATAAATAGAATTGATGTGAGGATAATTTTCATCGACAACGGCTCTGGAGTCAACCTCTTCCCACTATGAACGTTTTTTTGACTTGTATATAAAGAATACAGCTTGAAACCCTGCACCAAAATTCTACTAGGATATTAAGAAAGCAAGAAGAAGCCACTGGATTGAATCAAGATTAAAACTTGTCTTGGAGACCTCATGTCGTATTCTGGGTTCCTATTAGTGAGACAAAGTACGGCTTTCAATGTTCTGTTAGGGAGGCCTTGGCTGCATCAACATGTTGCAATTCTGTCATTATACCATCAGTGCATCAAATATTGCACTAATGGGAAAAAAGAGATATTGCATGCTGATAAATCTCAGTTCGAGTCTTATGAGTTGAATTATATCGAAGCATAGTTCTATGAGTCGAAAGAAAAAAATTCTTTGGATGACAACATTGATTGGGTTACTACCCCAAATGGATTGGAAATGGCTCCCACCAATCCCCTCCAGCAACTTGGGGAATAGTATGTATTACCCATCAACCAAGTTGGATGAATAAGAGAAAATCCGGATGCAAAATCAATTTCATGCATGGTCTCGGTTATGGCCTCCAAGTCCAAAGACACGGAAGAGCAGGCTGACTCTCATGATGTCCTGAAAATCCCTAACAGAGACGCTCCCAACCCGTCCATGGGACCCCAAACTACCCTTGTCTTACACGCTAAGGTAAAAGATGATTTCTCTCATAATGTTGGAGAGTTCACCTCAAGAATACTCTCTCCATCAAAAGAGGAATAAGAGGAAAAGGATGAAGAAGAAGAAGAAGAATAAGAAGAAGACCTTAGGGATTCAACTATTTTATTCAAAGAAGCTGTCTCCACCACAATTGATGACATACAGAGATAAACCTATGCACTGAAGACAAACCAACATCCCACTATGATCAGTGTGGATATGCCTGTCAAGGAGAAGAAGGCATATACCTCCTTATTAAATAAGAATCAAGACGTGTTTGCCTGTAATTACATATAAATTCCAGACCTGGATCATGAGGTTTCCACTCATCATCTGGGCTTACCAAAAGATCACTGGGGCTATAAGTAGGCCACCTGAAAGAATCACCTAACGCATGCTGCCAAAATAGAGGCTGAAGTTGACAAATTGATCATAGACAAATTCATACATGAGGTCTAGTATCTGATCTGGAAGGAAAACATAGTCCCTGTCAAAAAGAAGAACGGACAGATTAGAATCTTCATAGACTTCAAGGACCTCAATCGGCATTGCCCAAAAGACGATTTCTCAGTCCTGATCACAGAATTTTTGTTCGATGAAACCACCGGATATGAATCCATCTATTTCATGGATGGCTATTCTGGAAACATCTAGATCCAGATGGCCTAGGGGGATGAAGAAGCTATTTCTTTTAGGTCACCTCAAGGATTTTTCTATTATAAACTGATGTCCTTTGGTCTAAAAAATATTGGCGCCATATATCAGCACACCATGCATAGCATCTTCAATCCCTTCTTAGGAAAATCCATTGAGTGTTATGTCAACGATTTGGTGGTTAAATCATGAAAATGATCAAACCACCTGGCTAATCTTGAAACTTTCTTCAACATATTGTGGCAGAACAGTTTAAAGATGAATCCCCAAAAGTGCACCTTTGGCATATCCTCGGGAAAATTCTTCAACTTCATCTTATGCCATCACAACAAAATTCATCTTTGGCATGTCCCTACCTCATAACCTCACTGATTTGAGAGGTCTCTAGGGGCACCTCTCCTACATTCAGTGCTTCATAGCCAACTTGGCGGGTAAATGTTTACCTTTCACTAGGTTAATGAAGAAAGGGGATACGTATGAGGGGATAATTATTTAAAATAAGCGTTTGATGATCATAAAATATATATTCTGATCCCACCAGTGTTGATGTCTTCATTTGAGGGGAGACCACTCATTTTGTATGTAACTGACCTGGAATGGTAATTAGGTTCCTTCCTCATGCAGAAGAATGATTACAGCAGTAAGAACAACCTCTATTACCTTAGTCAAATAATGATTGATGATGAAACTAGTTATTCAAAAATTAAAAAGAAATGCCTAGCCCTGATCTTCAGGGTTCAGAAACTTAAGCATTACCTACAACACCATGAGGTCCAACTGGTCTCCCACTTCAACCTGCTGAAATATACCCTAAATCATCCCATGTTAAATGGATGCCAATCATGATGGGAGGTCATCCTACAACAGTTTGATATACGATACTTACCCTAGAAATCCAACAGAGGTCAGGCATTAGCGGACTTCCTAGAAGAGGACCCCTCAGAAGAAACAACATAGTTGGATGTCAAACTTCTAGATGAATAAGTTTTCTCCATCCAGGAGGACCCCCAGACATGGGAAATGTACTTCGATGGTGCTTCCAGAAGCCCAACAGGGAAAAGGATAGAGGATCCCAAGCTCAAAAAAGTCAATCTGGGAATTATACTTGTATCACCCGAAAAGTCCATCTCGCCTTAATATTTTCTTCTTTTAGAAGGTTTTATGAATAATGAAGTAGAATATTAGGCCTCATTGTAGGCCTGGAACTGGTACTTCATGTGAAAGAAAAACAGCTAAATATAATGGGTGATTCAGAGCTAGTCATCAAACAAGTCAGTGGTGACTATTCCATTAACAAAAAAAAGTATTTCCCCCCTTGATGAACCATGTTTGAGAACTGATGGAAGAATTACTATTAGAACAAATGTTGACCTATTCCCCCCAATCATAAAATTCCCAAGACGATGCTTTGGAAAAAGTAGCCATGGACTTGGCTGGTTCAAACCAAGAAGAAACGATCATTAGCACTGCCCACCGTCAGATGGTATTTCCATTTATCTAGAGAAATACAGAGGAAATCGATGAAATTATCCTTATTTATAAGCCTTGTGGTCACACCAACATCTGGATGATTCCAATTGCAAGTTTCCTTCAGAAGGGGGAACTCCCACCAGATAGGGCTAGAAGAGAACAGATATGAAGATGGGCGGTAAACTTTATCTTATACAATGGGTTAAACCATGAAAAGGTTCTCTACAAACGAGGTCTCAATGGAGTCCTTCTTAGGTGCGTTGATGGAGAAGATACTATTTTCATCATGAAGGAAGTTCATATCCGATCTTCTGGAGTACACCAATCAATAACCAAGATCTCTCACCAAATTTAAAGGCTTGGGTACTACATGCCCAATATGATACAGTATTGTTCCATATTCACCAAAAAGTGTCATTCCTACTAAGTTCATGCTAATTTCATACACCGAACCTTAGAGTTACTTCATATAGCTAAGTACTTCTAACTATTCTCCGCCTAGGGGATGAATATTGTGGGACCATATCCTCCCACCACAGCCAAAAAAATTGAGTTCATACTCACAGCGACTGACTTCTTTTCCAAATGGCCCGAATCCATACCCCTTAAAGAAGTAGGGGTGAAAAACATCATTAGCTTTGTGAACTCCAATATCATTACCAGATTTGGTGTCCCTCATACAATATTGATGGATAACGGCACCAACTTCTACTCTACTGAGTTGGACATGTTTTACTAGGAGTATGGAATCAAATCCAACTGTTCTTCCCGGTACCATGTGGCGACCAATGGGAAGATAGATGCTTTCAATAAGACTATATCCAAAATACTCCAAAAGATGGTTGATAAGGATAATAAATTGTGTTCAGACAAGCTCCTTCATGCTTTGTGGGCTTACCGGACCACGACCCGTACTGCCACCCAGGTGACCCCATACTCACTAGTATATGGGGCAGAGGTGGTTTTACCTATTGAAATCCAAGTTCCATCAGTTCATGTGGCCATTTGCGATAAACTATCGATGGATGAGAAATCCCAAAAATAGTTTTATGAGTTGGAGCAGCTAGATGGAAAAGGTTGAACACTTTACACCATTTGGAAATCTACCAAAATCAGATTGCATGAGCCTTCAACAAAAAGGTTCTCCTTTGATCGTTCCTTGAAGGAGAAATGGTGTTAGTCCTTAGAAACCGAATGATACTCAGGAAGAAGCCTCCAAAGCTTGAACCAAAGTGGGAAGGATCATATGTCATACATTGGGTCTATTCCAATAGAGCATATTCCATAATATCAATGGATATAAAGCTTATCATGGCTCCCAAAAATGCAAAGTTCCAAAAAAATTACTTCACGTAATAGTAACGCACAGCCATGGTCCAAGCTCTATGACCATAAACTATGAGTTATAGTACCACTAGTCATGTTCCAAGCTCTATGACCCTAAAATATGAGTTATAGTACCACCATTCATTGTCTAAACTCTATGACCCTAAACTGTGAGTTGTTTTTATGACCAACATGATGATAAAATGTATTGTTTTATCCCTATGGTCCAAACTCTAAGACCTTAAACTATGAGTAGTGATACTATGAAGCCATGATCCAAACTCTAATACCTTAAACTTTGGTCATATTCCTTTCAACGTGACCTTAAGTTGCAAGGAACTCATCCCGAGAACATGGCATTAAACCATGACTCATTTCCTCACTGTAAGACGTTAAACTACATGGCACAAAGAATCCTAATCTCATGACAATAAACTGCATTATATCTCAAAGAACTATGTATGTCTTGATTCCTTCCCCTACAAGATACGTAGCAACACCTCGATCCTCGATCTTGGCCCATACCCACAAAAAAATGCCTCTATCATATCCTCGATTTCCCCACACTAGTGCAGGAAACCCTTGTCACTCTTTGTTTCTCACATCGAGTATAACTCACATTAGCATAGGATCAGTGGTAAGGATTGCTTTATACAAACAAGTTATATAGGAGTATGGTAGACCTAGAACCCATATTGAATGAAACAAAAAGGTTTCCTACCCCCATATCTGATGTAGATTGGTATGGGAAAGTTCAGAACTACGTATGGCATGATTCCTACCCAAGTAGGATACGTAGTGACACCCGGATTTGGCATCCCAGCCCATCCATCATTGAAAACAAATACCCTCACGTGTCATCACACATGGACTGAGCAATATTAGTACAGGGAATGTTTAGAACAATGTATGGATTGATTTCTTCACTTACAGGATACGTAGTGACATCCGTATTTGGAATCCCATCCCAACCATCATTAAAAAAAATCCCTCACAAATCCTCACACATGGACCAAGAAATATCGGTATAAGGAACGTTCAGAAATACGTATGGATTGATTCCTACCCTTTTAGGATACATAGTGATTCCTGAATCTAGCATCCCAGCCCGGCCATCATTGAAAAAAAAATATCTCACATGTACTCACACATGGACCAAGCAATATCAGTACAGGGAACATTTAGAACTACATGTGGATTGATTCCTACCCTTGCAGGATATGCAGTAACACCTGGATCTAATAACCCGGCCCAGCCACCATCAAAAAAATACCCCTTTCCCCATGCATAGGTTATACTTTTATGGAGAGTCCATGAAAATTCCTAACCACATGACAATAAACTGTGAAATTCTTCAAGAATTATGTGTGGACCAATTCTCAGTTTTACGAGATCCCAAACATGCCCCCCCTCACTCATAAGAAGTCAAAAGATCATGCTTCCTCTATACACATGAGTCAAACCTATGTGGAATCTCCATTAGTCCATATTTAATCACGGTCTAGGTATTCTTTGTGTTCCTAGGCACGTCTTTCCCATTTATCAAACTCCATATTCTGAGAAAACAAGGATCCCTATAATCACTCATTGTTATCTGAGTTGAAAGGCTAGTGTCCTATGGACATCATTGTTTGACTATGTACATCATGCCCCGGTGGCTCTGCATAGGTTTCCCGCAATAATGGTCATCAATCAAAGGAAAATTCATCCTTATGAGCGTCGTTTTCTACCTCGGTACACCCAATAGCCTTCCATGCCTCGTGCCACTCCTCCCGATCCAAGTTACCCCCTGAGACTATGGTTTACACCTTCTATCATTGCTCACGTCTAAGGAATGTCAAAACATATTGATTTAGATTAACTCAAATCTATTAAAGATCTTTATGATAGCATAATCGTACTCAATACATGACTCTAGACTGCATAGCATCATGTCCTCACTACAAGATATTAAACTGCAAGTCCAAAATAACCCTTGTTGTACAACATTAAACTTCATAGTAATGGTTTAAGCCTAAAGTGCCCTCTGAAGTTTATGTTTCTATTATTAGGTAACGACCTAGAATCCTTGTAATCCCTTGTTTCTCACACCAGGTATAGCTCACATGAGCTTAGGTATCTTAACGAGATATCCACCAAGACATTATAGAAAAATAGTCCAAGAATTTGGTCCCAACATCACAACCCTAAAAGGAATGTCATGGTTCCCTTCCTCAAGAGGAACCCCGATTCCTATCCATGTGACATTAAATTACCAGGTACCCCAAATATGGGATGAATGCCTCACCGTGCGTGTGATCCAAATCTACGTAAGGGATGCCTGATTCCATGAGTAAATTGTATCCAAAATATCCCCAATATGTCTGGAAACACTCTTGTAGTACCTCAAACTCCGTGATCTAAGTGATATTGAATCCCCATAATCATTCATGGCCATCTGAGATGGAAGTCTAGTGTCCTGCGGACACCTTTGTTTGACTATGCACATCAATCCCTAGTGGCTCTACATATGTTGCCCAAAAAAATGGTCGTCAATCAAAGTTAAAATTTCCCCCAGGAGAGTCCTCTCCTATCTCAATACACCCAATGGATTCCAAGCCTCATTCCATCCCTCCTAATTTAAGGGCCCGCAAAGTTATGCTTTACATTTTCCTCCCTACACACATCCTAGATATATCAGAACATAAGGGACTGATTCATCTATGGTCCCTTTTGAGTTTTCTGAAGATACCCCATCCATATGTGTGAAGTCGATCCACATACAAAATAATAGTTCCCCCACTCATTTCTAGGTTTCCCCAAATAAGTTCCATTAAAATGCCCCATTCTTGTGTTTAGGTTAATCCCTTATCAAAGTTCACATATTGTATTTAGAAAGTTCTCAATATCCATAATCTTTCATAGCCATCGGAGATGGAAGGCCAGTGTTCTACAGACACCTTTTCTTGACTATTCACATCATGCCTCGGTGGATCTGCATATATCGCCTACAAAATGGCCATAAATCAAAGGAAAATTCGTTCTTAGGAGAGTCCTTTCTGATTTTTGTATACTAAAATGACATTCAAGTCCTATCACACCCTCGGATTTGGAAAAACCCTCTATAATGGCTTACATACCTTCCTTTTTCTAAATGCCCCTAACATAAAAAATATTTCTAACAGAACTGACCATTCACCATCTCTCCCTTACTCAAGTAAGAAAAATATAAGAATAGTTTCCCACTCAAAGATGATATGAATATCCCTAATATTTTCGAACACCATTACTCAGACCAACCACCCACTGTGGCTGCCAACATCAAAATAAATTCAAAGTGTTGAAAATCCTACCAGGACATTGGAGATGGAAGGCCAGTGTCCTCTGAACACCTTTCCTTGAGTATGAACATCATTCCCCGGTGGCTCTGTATATGTATCCTACAAAACGACCATCAATCAAAGGAAAATTCATCCCTAGGAGAGTTATTTCCTACCTTCATACGCCTAAAACGGCTTCCAAGCCTCATGTAGCTCCAGAATTAACAAATTAAGGTTCAAGAAAAATCCCTAATCCATGTATGAAGGATATTAGAACATTCCCAGCTACTAAATCTTGAATTGTTCCCCCAGCCCCATTAAGTTTGGTCAAAGCGGTTCAACCTAAAACATCATAAATAAGGTTGATTGGAAAGAATGTGAACTACCAGTGAAAAAGACACTATACTTGCTAGAGTGAAAGTACGCAAAGGGCGCCTCTAGATAAAATTCAAGTATCAATTCAATAAACCTATTACATGTATGGTTTAGTAAAAAAATGTTTTTTAACCAATAAAAGAGATGTAAATCTTGTTTGTTCGAAAACCCGCAAAGGGTGGCCTAAGAAAAAATCAAGTTGTTCTCGTTAAGCCCATGTCAAGAAGGCTTAGGAAAAAATTAGGGAAACAATGAAAAAATACATGAAATTTCATGAGGTTGTTCCATAAAACCTCACCAACAGTCAAACTACACTCGTTGAGTCCCGCGGCTCAAGCAAAAATTAGAGCTCAAGTCGATTATTTCAGTTTACTGGTCATGGTTTAAAATAAATACCTGATCAAAATGATATTTTGTGATTAATTGATATGAAAGGAAAAGGGAAATAAGAAGAGTTCAAAGAAAAATTAGTTCCATCATATTTCATAAAAATATATGGTGGGCATCCATAGCTTGGATACTCTCCTTATAAGCAAGATTGGATCATTACAAGAGATGTTCGGCAGAGTCACAGAGTTGCATCAACGATTGATACAACTCCCCAATGGCTTGGTGAAGCTTCAATAAATTCGTAGTCTTATCTTCTGCTCTCACTTCTAGTGCCTCCACATCCCTTATGGATTGGAGTCTTGTCCTTTATTCTTATTTCATTTTCCATCACCCCTCCTCAACGGTAGTTGCGGCCTGAGCCCGCTCATGTTTAAGCCGCTCTAGTTTCTGGATTTGTTTCTCCACTTCCTGTTTGAGTTGTTCTATCAAAGAATCTTACTTCGTGAGTTCTTTTTTCAGCCTTCAAACCATTCTAGAATGATTTTCATCTTCTTCAATGAGAATCTGCTATGTAGCATCAAGATACGTCATTGACTCTACTATGGAAATTTGAGATTTAAGCATACCAGTTGCTTCCCGAGTAGTGACTACTTGACTTACAATAACATGAATACCATGATAAAAAATCCTCTAAAACCGAGCACCACGAATTGGAAGTGTAACTTTAGAAATTTCACTGGCATCTCAGGCAATGAGGTCTGAGAAATTAATCTCCAAATGTTTCTCTATGCCTTTTTTCAAATGGGAAAAAGATCGACCAAGGTTTCTTGATCATTCTCAGAGTCTGCCCCTGATGATGAAATATTGTTAGGACTGAATGTCACAAGATAGGGACTAGATCAAACAGCTACAAAATGGATTGTCCCTATAAAGGCATCGTCTCTGGTAATTTTAATGGATGAAAAAATTGGTGTGTCCGCCACTATTGTCAAGGATTGTGGTTGTTATTCAGAAGATAAAGAGGAGACAGCTTCAAAACCTCTCACCCCCGAAGCAGTACTACTATCTAAAATAGGTGGTTCTACATCCTCAATCATCAGTTTCACTCTGTGGATAGGTGGGAATATTGAAGACCTAGTGCCATGCTCGGCTGAAACAATCGCCCTCAAGGCAGCCCTCAGAAGGTTGTTGGTTAATATAAGGCTTGTAGGGATAGTCAGTCCAGATAAGGGTACTAGTCTCGGAATCCTAGGGGTAGGAAACATAATCCCTCTTGGAACTGGAAAAAAGGGAAACATAGCCTACTCCAAATTTTCAGGGGTCAGAACATCAACCTCCCTAATTGTGACTTCACTTGAGCCACCATGAGCAGAAAGAATATCAATATTTAGAGTGAATCCCTCTATAGGGGGATAGTAAATTCGATCAATATTGATTGACTCCTCGATACTCGAAGCCCCTACAAGATCCATCAAGTCTTGGGACTCGCCACTAGACTCTACCCCTGCTATAAAGAGAACCCCATATCTCTCTATGAGATTTGGCTAAGCATGGTCAAGTGTGCCCTCAACTTCTGGATATCCTTCTATTATTGGGATAGAGATTGTTTGAGTGGGAACATGCACACCTGAAAGGTCAAAAGTACCATTGGTCTCTCCAGATGCCCTTGTTTCCCGGTTTCGGTCACCCAAAAATGATGTTGACCCTTACTCTTCCCTTAAGGGGATAGGAACTGTAGATGCATGAGTGGTCATCATCTAGTTACTGATAGGCCCTGCGTTAAAGTACCAACATGTACCAGTGATTCAAAAAGATAAGGGTACTTGGTTCAATCACCAGTTGAACAGACAATTACTTGTGATTCCCCCTCCAAATACGCTTTGACAGTTGGGAGGCTGGCTTGCATTTCTTATATTATTGGGGGATGTCTCCTGAATAAGTTCACCAAGAGAATCTGAAGGAGGAAATTCCATGGAAGGGTCTTTAATAACCGCTTCCATGTGTTCTTTGGATCTAGGGGATCCTTCTACAGTTCCCCCTACCTTTGATAGGGTGAACTCCCCAACTACAATTCCTATAGGAGAATAAATTGGGGGAAACCATTTATCGAGACCCTACAGGCCCATGAAAAATAGAAAGGTGAGGGGGGGACCTTTATCATCTTTGCATCAAAAGTATTTAAGGTTAGAGGTTGAATATAAAAACTACCCATCAGCCACAGGAGTATTTACATCAACGCCACGTGGTTAGACTGTTAATTCTTGTCTATAGGTGTGTAGAGACACTCGTCCATTTAATCCAAGTAAAAATCCACATCCTCAAGCTCTTCGTTGACCGAAATTCTGGTAGGAGCAATGGCTCCCCCAAAACCCAGAAGGTCAAAAGTCCCTCTTAAAGAAGCCTACATATGTCTTCATTTGAGGTACTCGCCCTCAATTCATCCCAAACTATCCAGGTATCCTCAAGTGCAACCATAATTGGGATGGCCAGAGCTGGAAAGTTGGTACAAGGGAGTGTGGTGGGTTTCGACAACCGCAAACGTTTCTCGGGTGTCCCTAAAAACTTAGGACCTCTAAACGAGGAATGTTTACGAGACGATGGGATCAAGTAAGTATCTTTTTCTATAGCAGCCACAATAGGTGATCCAATGATGACATCATCATCATCAATGGTTTCTGGTCATATCATGGAAAGTACCAGATGTGATTATTTGCAGCAACCACTTCGGTAATGGATGAGGGTATAGAGGTCCTTAAGGTAGAAACTCACCCAATCTGGATCCTCATCAAAAGAAATGTCATCTGATGCTGACATGTAGCTAATTCCAGTAGGAGAAACTTTCCTAGTATGGAGGAGCTACCATAAATCATGAGGGGACCGATCACGGGTAGATGGAGGTCCTTTAAAAAGGTCTCATTGCCTCCAAGACACTGTAAAATTAGCCTCTAAAGGAATGGATGATGGAATCCCGAAAGCAGCCTCAACAACTTGTTTAGCCACCTCTGAGGTCACAAGCCCATATTGCATAACTTTCTTGGGGGGACTAATAGGCTTTCGAAGGACATTCCCCAGTCGAGAGTGCTTAAAAACTCCTTTTTGTTTCTCCTTTCCCTTCACCTTGGATGCCTTGGAAGTTGTCCCGATGGGAACCAGGTAGGCTAATTGGACATTAGGATATGATTTAACCCCGGACTTGGCATAGTTTTTGGTGAGGAAAGGTATGGAATCCCCAGGATTAGAAAGTCTGTCTAGGCACAGGGTGTCATCCCAGGTAAACATTAGCCATATTTGGCAAGCTATCATCAGATGCTTCTCCTGATGAGCATTGTTGAGAGCAAGAGGGCACATATTCTGGATACAATTAAATTGACAACTAAATTGGAAGGGTTCATATCCCTCACAAATAAGATCCCCTTTTATACGGGCAACCAGGATTCCTTCTCTAAAAGAAAATAAGTAATATAAGTTGACAAATTCTTCAGATGCATTATTTGTAATAGTTCTATTAGGGTAATCATAAGGGTGACAATATAAACATTCCTAAACATTGATATAATCCATTAAGTCTTACTCATTATTTTTGGTTTAATCCTCTTTCTTATCTTGTGAAGCCCAAGCCACTGGCATGACCTCACTAGTTCTTTGAAGATACAGTCATAGGGTGGAATGCATAATTGGTAAGGAATTGATTAAGTAATGTCCTCTTATGTGGGCTCCCATTTAACCCCCAAAGAATTTGGAATGGCCCAGTCATTTGATAAGGTGAACCCCCCTGACGGATTTGACCCAGAAGGTGGTAAATCTTTTCCAACACTAGGATAACTAAATTAATACATCTTATGCTGGCCAACTGAGTAGCTAGTATTAATGTTGAGGATCTTACACCACCAGATTCCCCCACTGGTAAGAGCCACCTGCTTAGAAACATGCCCAATAAAGCTGCTAGTTGAAATAATTTATCAATGTCAGGGATGATCCCCCATCCCCATTTCTGAAAATTATCCTCTTCTAGGGTGGGACAGTAAGTACCAGATCGCCTCCGAGTGGTTTTTGTAGGACATGCCATGGGTCTCTGTAGATCGATCTCTAGACCAGTATGCTTAAAAAAAGCATCGAACCAGTCATCAAAATGAACATCCTACTTCGGATAGGGATCGATCTCCTTCAAAAGAGTCTTAGCTTGAATGATTAGTTTCCTAGCTAAAAGGGGGGTTTTTTCCTCATCATCCCAAATAGAGGAGGGAGGAAGAAATTCATCATACATGTCCTTGATGATAGGGACTCCCGAAATTAGCTGCATGTCCAAAAGACTGATGTCGACCTACCTATGGGTCAAATGGAAGGTATTTCTATCTGGACTCCACCAGCTTAGGAGCTGTGTAATAAGGGAAGAAGGACGATGGGTTTATGTCTGAGAAACCCAAGCAGCCTCGTACATTTCCACAGTCTGTAGCTTGGTCCAAAATTCTTCACAACTCTGGTGAAACCAAAAAGTCCATCCCCAGTCCAGGCCAAACGAGCAACCAGAGTGAAGATCCTGCCAGGATGACCAACCATGTTGCTCATTCATTGTATATTTCCACGTGATGCTCTGGTAATAGTGGGTTGTCTGGTCGGGCTTCTGCTACACCTCCTCTAAAGTTCAAGGTGCATCGTTCAACAAAGACCTAGAGATCGTATCTCTTTGAGGGTACCGCCCCTTGGAAGAAATCAATGCCTTCAAAATATTGGTTTTAATTATCCAGGTGGTAGGCAGATCGGTCGGATTTGGCGCAACGATCATTGTGTCAGATAAGAGACCAAACCCATAAGGAGGAATCCTGTCTAAAGTTAGGTACTACAACTGGCTCATCATAAGCAGATTTTTTAGAGATTGGTGAAATGGAACAACCATAGTTTTTTCGTTGACCAAAGCTACCATGTTACTTGATTTTTTCATCAATGGTACAAAGAGGGGTAGTAATAATATCCTTGGAAGAAGCAAAGATGTCAACAACATCTTGTGAAGCATCCATCATTTCCTTCATGGGAGGATCCAAAAGTCGACAAAAAGTCAGTCCAATGAGAATTGTTGGATAAAGGCTATCGAAGAATGGCTAAAGGACATAAAATATTTCTACATAAGGCTCCATGTACTATTTTCGAAAATGGTATGCGGTAGCCATATCTCGTGTACTAAAAAATGAGTGGAATAAATCATTATATACGGCTAAGGTACGTAGAAGCATCACACCACGTACATCCATGGTACATAAAGCATCCGCAGGGCACTGGCCCGCGGAGCTTTGGACAGCGAACAAAAGGGTTCGCGGAAGGAGGATAATGCAAACCTAGACCTTGATTAAGTTCATTTTTAAGGATCATGGATTAGAAGATTAAATTATGATTAATTCATAAAGTCTGGTTCACCAGTTCAAGTTCAGTTCATGGTATGTACAAAGTAGTTTGCGAACAGAATTTTTGCAAGTGGAATAGTATGCAAATAAAGAAGATGTCGAGGGAGTCGAGAGCACTTTTCGCCTCAAGAAACGGTAAAATAAAAATTAAATGGGCCCCTGTATATAGGTTTTGTCCCCTCCTACCAGGTCTATTGGTTCCACTAAGAACCATTTTAGTTCAGGACCACTTCTATATCGAAATAGACCCCTTTTTGTTACGAATGGACCCCATTCTGATGGGGGTAATTGTATGGTCCTTGAAATTCTTCCAAGGGAAGAAAATTATCCCATAATCACTTTGAAGAAGAAAGAAAGTATGCCTACAAGTCTATCATGGTTAATTCACTCAAATTGTGTTGAAAATTTTAGAAGAAACTTGAAGGAACTCAAGTTTTTAAAGGATTTTAAGTGTCCCGCATACCATCACCAGGAAGGGTTAATGGACTACCTAGATTGTGAACCACCAGTACAAGGAATGATCCACGAGGTGCTGGCCTACCGAACGATGTCCAGTGAACCTAGTGGACTACGAACCGCATCGCTGAAGGACTCATGGGCATGAAGGTGATCCGCATACCATCTCGCAAACTCACCAGTTCGCGGATGAAGCAAACCAACAGGGTTCTAAGAACCATGATCAGGAACTATAGCCTCCGCAAACCATAGTTGACCGAGTCTTTTGCAGGTTAGGATATCTCTTCATGGGCCTCCGTAAATGGTGTTTCATGCTCATAGATATGATTTCCCTGATGCTCTATAAAAGGAGTAAATAAGGAATTGAGAAATAGGAAGAGGATGAAAGCTTGAAGGGAACCCAGAGGTTAGAAGAAAGAACTCAGAGAAGATTCTGACATCAGTCTTGAATCATCGGCAAAGCCCAAAATTGTGAACCACACTCCCCGTAGGTAAATCCATCTGTGAACCATAAAATGGGGGAATTGAATATTAATAATAGAACCGGGGACCTAATCAGGGAAATCTCTAACCACATAATTCTCACGGATGAACTCCCCATGAACGATAATCCCCCGAACCCTCTTTCAAAAAGGTGTTCCATGTAGTGTATCTTTATGTAGATTTAACTCGATGCTACATCCTATACTAGTACATGGGTGGAACCCAAAGTGGTGTAACAGACCATGTCCAGAACCACATACCACCATGGAGCATAGTGATACATACCCTTGCTCGTGTATCGTATCATTATGCAGGTGACACCTCTTCCCACACACCACAATGGTATGCGTATCTTCCCCCATCCCACACAAGAAATAATTGTGTGGAATGGGGTGTTTTGGGTATTATTTCCTCCAGTTCCAATCTTAAACCATTCATAATGTTCATTCCTCCATAATTCCTCCAGGAACCAGTCCCCCGGCATCAGGACAAAGCCTCCTCCAAAGACATTGGACATGTATGATTAGATCATTGGGTGCATCATCATTCCCTTTTGAGTCTACATACCAATGTTAAGTGGATTCATAAAGGCTCTCCCCACAATAGTTCAGGCTTCGGGAATGTTTGTGGGTCTACATTCCCATGGTAACCCGGAGTCCACTCGTAAGCCCCACACAAATCCGAACAATGTGGGTTCTAATTACTCTCCCAAGGATACATAGGAAACCTATCTTATGGGTCTTATCCCAACATCAATTCACCTTTCATCCCCCCAAGATGATGATAAACTCCAGAGTGCCTTATTGTATGGATCAAGTCAACATTGCCTCTATAGAATCAAATATATGTATGCCTACGAAGATCCTGCCAACCAGGGGAAGCCCATGGACACACTCTACGATAATGAACCAAGGATTTATAAACATATGAACATGACATAAATCTACAAGAGAGTCCTACAACAAGAAATAATCCTCCCCAAAAAAAGGGTACGGTGAGCCCAAATTCCCATCCTCTCGACCAATGGATTCCTTAAGCATTGTTGTCCAAATCATCATCCAACTAATGCCTTAATTTGGAAATCAGGTCTATGAATCATGAATACCAGGGTCGTTGGGTGTTTCTAGCTCCACGAATAAACCCATTAGATACCATGAGAGGAAGTTATATCCTTGGAGGTCTGATTGCACCAGTACTTGACCCCATGAAATCACACGTTGGGACCACTTGACCGTGCTTTATCCCTCATAATACAGAGGGGAAAAATTTCGAATTCCCCGTAGGGTTAATCCAACATTCCCTAAAAGGATAATGATGCAGAATGAGTCGAAACAAAAGAAACAGTGAATTTGACAAGAAACCATCTCTGGAAAAGGAGACGGGTGATAATTCTCGTCAGACCATTTTCCCATCACCCGAAACACGCCACCTCAGAGGTGAATCAATGTCATTATATAGATTTTATATTTATACCTTGTTTATTTTTTACTAAAAAGTTGAACTGTATCAAAAAAATGTGAAAAATTCACTATTGGATAATTTTAATTTTATGATTTTAAAAATAACCTTTATTTTATCAAAATAATTCTATAAATATTTGAATTTACACTATTAAATAGGAATCATTAATTACTAGAAAATAGATTTTTTTTATGAAAATAATAATTTTATGACCCTTAAAAAAAATTGACTTTATTAAATTATATTATCATTTATATGTAAATAAATATTATTTAATGATATCATTATATGAAAGTAGTATTTATTTCTAAATTCTTGAATTTATCAAAAAGAGTGTGAAAACCATATATTTTTTAAAAATACAAGTTTAGTTTCTTCGTATCAAAATCTAATTTTCATCAACTCATAATTGTATATATAAATTAATAATGAAAAGGGATAAACATAATCTTTATTACATAAAGAATCATACTACAAGATTTTTGATACATAATCCCTTATTACACCAGCATACTCCCTAAGTGTAAGGTGGTGATGGTGCCGCCTTCTTAGGGTGGTTCGACAAACATAGTTTGGGTCATGATCTCGATAGACTTGAACTTCTACCTTATATGGTTTCATTCGTGTTTAAGTTATTAAATTTCATATTGTTATTGGTCTAGGGAAAAGTCCAGTGATTCCATATCCCTTGGAAGCCTTTACTATTGGGCTACATAAGATACGATCCTACTGGTCGAGGATATTCATCTTCCATCTGTGTCAAATAGACTTGATTATAACCCTTAATATATACTAATCTTAAAGGACACTATATAATGGAAATATTATCAATGGTTTATATGATTAATGGTCATTTAAATCTAACTGGTTATATTTTATAATGGTCAAAAATTACTAAATTACTACATGTATTTTCTATAACTACACTACTTAATAAGGTATTTATTCATTCAAAAAGAGAATTTCATTTATAAAAGTTTAAGTTGTTACAGGGATCCCATATATGGGGATCCCACTTAAAGGGATCCCACGTATGAGGATCCCACTTAAGGATATCCCAAATATAGGGATCCATGTATGGGTCTTCCCAAACCACTCCTCCTTCTCTGACATAAGTGGATTCCCATAATGTTGTAATTTTCCATTTTCTAGAGATGTCCAACCACATAGGGGTATTATAAACCCCCTGACCAACCTACATATCCACTTGTAGGTCATCTAAAAACCACCCTCTAGCTTGATACAGTTATAAAACAACCACCAACTTCATTCTCCAAGCCTGATTAAACATAAAAACTTGACTCTACACCTATCTGAAACATCACACAGCTCCACCGAGCACCAACACACTCAGTTTAATTCCCCTCGAAACAAATAAATACCCTTGAACACATGAACACACATATAAACCTTAATTGTTTTTATAAAAACTCTATATATAACAAAAATTTCAAATTTAAAATAAAATACCAAATGGTTTTAGGTTTTTGGATAAAATTTAAACAAAACAAACTTGAGATGGTCTCAAGTTGTTACAACCTCCACCCCCTATAAATCTACTTGTTCTTGATTTGAATTATCAAAATTTATTCCGTATATTAACATGCATCTGAACATGAAATAATAGAATAAACTAATAAATAACATCTCCTGATTGTTATATTTATCTCTACAAACACATTGAATCGAGCAACACTTGAATCCGACAAGCGATGAAGGAGATCTCATGTGGAAGAGGAGAGCTCGAAAGCTTGGGTCAGGATCTGGAAAAAAAATATAGAGAAATCATATTTTATCCTTTAAATAACCACTTAAGATATACCCTCTTATTTTATATATTATTATTTATTTTATTATTTATCTCCTTTCTTTTATTTTTTTCTCCTCCCTTCATTCTCACTACATCTATTTGACCCAGCAGTTGAACCCATGTAGGGGTCCTATTCATGTAGGGGGTTTATGGGTAGGGTAATCCTCATATATGGGGATTTTCCATAGGGATCCATGCAAAGGGATCCCATATGGGGGGTCCACTTATGGGAATTATGCATCAGGGTATCCCATGTAGGGGGATCCCTACATGCTAGGATCCATGTGTGAGGATCCCTATATACGGGGATCCCATATAAGGAGATCCCATGTACTAGGATATCACATAAAATGATGAACATGTGTTTATTCTTAGTCCCCTATTTATATAGTAACTTGATGGGATTCCTCTAGTTTTGGACTTTTCCAAAAAAAAATTTAAATTTTGGCCACATAGGAGAATTATAAACCCCACTTCCAACCTGAACCTCTACCTATAAGTCACCTATATATCACCCTTATTATTTCTAAAATTTGAAAATATTAACCAACATCATCCTATGATCCTAAAAAATATTGAAACTTGACTCCATACCTATATGAGGCATCACATGCCTCCACCAGGCCCTAACAAACCCAATCAAATGCCCCTCAACGAAATGAAATACCTCCTGAATACCTATCCACACAGAGCAAACTGAATTTATAAAAAACTATATTCAGGACTAAAATTTCATTTCTAAAATAAAATTCCAAAAAAGTTTAGGTTTTTGGATAAAATTTAAATAAAACACACTTGATCTGGTCCTGGGGTGTTAGAGAACCTACAAGCCTTTGTATCATTTTTAGAAAACTTTGAATTCCTAATTTCATGAATATAAGTAAAGTGTGACCTCTATAAAATCAAAAATTCTAATCAAGATATAAAGGGATCTAGCATTATCTTTATCAAACACGTATATCTGTATACCTACATCCACCAGCAATATCATATACAAATATTCATATTTATACAACATGTTTGTCCAAGACATCAAATAATAATGGGGAATACAGTATTTCAATCTCATATAACTACTCAAATGTTCCTAATTCTCCAAGTATGGATTGAGGAGGTCAATTAATAAATCACATGTTATTCATCTTAAGTGGATGAGCATAGAACATTCCCCATACTGAAATAGATAATCACATCATATTTACTATGTAGGAATAACCACACACTTCCTAATATTATCTCAATTGAGGGACCAAATTTCAAATTCATCAAACATGATTACAAATCCCATCAAGGTTAAACTCATATTGAAAACATTGTAAGAAACAAACCCAACCACCCTATGATTATCTAATCATCAAGAATTTTATAATAGGGGTATCAATGAATGAAGGTTTTCATGCTAGTAATCTCCACAACATCACGTATGAAAATTCAATATAAAAAATGCACTACAAATATACCAAATATATAGTTTATTTCATTCCCTTTGTTATATACTAAGTGGGTCATCTAGTGATAAAAACATGTTTCATGCTTCATGAGCATATTTTGTTTCTTGATACAAGAATCTTTCTCATGAACTTAACATTTCATCACAACCTATAATTATCTATGATAAAAAAATATTTAGAGATAACTCAATGTCGTACCTTGAGAAGTCAATTTTAATTTTACTTCACAAAAAAAATTTATATATATTGTAGGAACTTGAGATACCCTATGGTTTTATCAATTTGTTAGAATATTTAAACTTTTTAACTGATTATCTTTCCTTTGGATCTTGTTCCCCTATTATAAGGAACACTATTCAAACTTTAATTACTTTTCCCGTTATCAAATTCATCCGTATTAGATAACATGCATATTTAAATAATATAAATCATGCAGTGATAGAAATATTTTACTTGGTTCACCTACATAGGGATATATCCCAAGAGCATAAACACAATATTATTCTAGTGTACCAAATAAAGTATAACTCACTAATTTTTTGAATACAAGAATTTGGTATGGTCACTCCTCATAAATTATCACTTATTTTATAAGATTTAGGGATAAACTCACAGATTTCTAAGGCTCACTACCTATATATTAGTTTAGGGATATATCACTACTTCCTAAGGGTCACCACCTCTTCTTCTCCTCAGCAAACTGCTTTAGTAAAGGTATTAGTTTATAGAATTATAAGTCTCTTCTCATTTTAATGGAATGAAGTTCACTATATGTTTAATACTTTAATTATTTATCATATTTATTATTATGATGCTTTAATATAGACCAACCACTACTCTCAAATCCACCTGTAGATATAAATAACTCATTTTGAGGGATTTGAGGATTTAATCTTCAATTAAACTTCACACAATAAAAATAATCCATATAATAATTTAGCATTGGAATTATTCTTCAATATAATATTCCTTCCTTACTCCAAAAAACTATATATACCCATGATAATCCAAAAATATGTTCTTCACAAATATGTACATCAATTTTTAATTTTAAAATTGTAATTCAATGTAATTTCATCCAAAAACAACTTAATATTTTTGAATTGGATATTCAATAAAAAGCCATATTATTGACTTGTTTACTTCTCTCAAGGAAAACACAATCACTTATTATTTTATATTCTCTATAATTCCTCTGTTGTTCGCTTGTTATATCATGAACTATTCAATACCTTTTAATTCTAGGATTCTATTTATAATTTTCTATTAGGAGATTTGAAATTTGAATTCACACACAAATACATAACTACCAAAAATTTACGCTACTTAAATATCATCTCTTGAATCATATTAAGTTTAATATTTTCAATTAAAATCTATTCCGGCCATTAAAACTCAATCCATAACTATCGATCTGTTGTAGGAGCACCAAATCAACAAAACTCTATAGAACCTCGAGCTTTTCAAACTCCATGGCATGGTGTTCTCTAGTTTCATGTTTTTCATAGGTGTTTGAAATCTCCCAGTGGAATTCTCAACAGGGGGTGAAATGAGCTTCAAATTAAAAAAATATTTTGTTTTAAAAATTAATTTTAAATCCCTTAAATTTAAAAATACACCGATTAAAAAATATATTATGTATATATAATTTGATTCTATAAAACAATTTATCTAAGGAACGATCGGTGCACAGTTAAAAAAATAAAATTACATTAAATTTGGAAACTGTTATACTCACACTAAAAAATATATATCACTAATAAATGATAACTATTAGAGTTTTATTTTACAAACATGGTTTATAAAAAAGTCCATGAAAAATAGAGAAGTTATAAAAATCAATAAAAACACATAGTATAATTAAAAATAAGAGGTTCAGTTCCAAGCTAGAATTTAATCCTCTCAGCTTGATAGTAATCCACTATTAAGTAATCTTATTAAAAAAAATAGATACGTAGCCTAGATTAGGTATATAGTTAGATAACTTCACATAAGTAGCACAATAATATAACCAAGACTTTTCTATAGTTATACATAGGAGAAAACTGTGAAGTAAATAATGCTCAGAGTATCATAGTACTCTTATTTATAGTTTATGATATTTTATTAAATAAATATATAGTAAATTATAAGCACAAAAAAATATAAATATAAATAGAAAGATATACATGGAGATAAAATTATAATGAGAAGTGTGAGGAAACTATTCTATAATCATATTCAGTTGATTAGAAATGTTCCATTATCCTTGTATGATCTTCCAACAAGTTTGAAAGAAAATGTAGTTTTTATTCAATATTCCTTTACATTTTTTGAATGTTTTACACGAAACAAAGTTTCGAGGAGTGAGAAAATGTAAGTGGATTATACCTCAATTCTCATGTGTGTAATTTTAATGTGCAATAATTACTCTAATTAGTAGAGGAATCTTAGGTACAACATGTCAACACTCATGGTCTGTCCTGGGTGGTGAATCTAACTTGAATTAAGTTTTCCTAGTCTGGAAATCAATAAATATCATTTTAGTTCCTTTTTTCTTACAACATATCAAAACTTGTGTTCTATAACATCCTAAAATTTTAGTTTTAAAAATAATAATAAGCTGGATTTCTTACTTAATGTGAAACAACGAGCTTTAATTGAACAACAATATATTATACATATATTATAATTTAAATGTGAACATTATAACATATCTGTAAAATTTATGGTATTAATATAAATATACACATTATAAAAAAAAATATGCATAAAAGTTTATTGATTCATTCATAATAAACAAGTACACAATTTTTAGTAAAGTCATTTTATGATTCATAATTATGTTTTCTTAAAAAATGGTTTTTATTAAATTTTTTCATAGAAATTATAATTAATACCTACCATTTTTAGAAATTTTATTATATGTAATGAATATAATTTTTGAAATCGTCATTTCAATAATAACTTAGTGTGAAATTTTTGTATTTTTCTGAAAAACAATTAAGTGAACAATAAAAAATACAGATTTTTATAAAAATATAATTCATTTTCAAGTAAAAGTATAATAATTTTTTTAATTTTATATTAAATAAATATAATTATTATTTAATTATAAATAATATAATTAATTACATATGCATATTTATTATACTATATTTTGGTATAATTTCATTTCTAGACTTAAAAACACATTTGTCAAAACACTGTTCTGATGTGTGCACTTTGTTTTTATAATAATAAGTTAAATTAATCTCTATTAATTAATGGTTTTAATTAAATTTATATAAAACATATTCATTTAAAAAAATTTATTCTCATATAATATTTTTTCATGGTAAGGAATGAAGGTAAACTCAATTTTATGCTTAAAAATGAATTTTTCTAAAAATAGTTTTGTTTGGTTTTGTTCGCTTATTTTTAATTAAATTTCTACCACTTATAAAAATGGAATATTTTAAAATATATTCCATATTATTAATAAAAATAATTAATATTATGTAATAATGTACACTTAATTATTTGTCATAATGTATAGCAAAAATAGTAAACATTTTTCACCACGGTAAAAGGGTAAATCAAATTAACCTAGGTTAAAAATAAGTGATTAAACCATAATTTTTCATCTTAATTATTATTTTATGAAGTTATTTATAACATTATCACCATATTATTAATATTTATTTTTTTATAGGAAATTTTTCCTTGAAAATTACTTAATAATAGTTTAATCCTCTAAAAAATTCAAGGTGTGCACCTTCCCCCACTTGTAAAAGGTCACCCTTCATCTCCCTTATTTACACCAATTCAATCCATATATATTGAAAAACCACTACCAAATTATATTATAAAATTATATAGACATTAATTAGAGGTATTTTTCTTCTTATAAGACCATTATAAGAGTCCTTAAGAGGATATCTAGAGGATCTCTTTCAAAGAAGAGGTAATCATCTTAAATAAACACTTTCTATTTTCTTATTCTTTTACCACCTTAAATTATATATTAAACATTAAAATAAAATAGAACCATTATATATTATATTTTATGTTTTATATTGTTTATGGAATAATATTTATTCATCTCTTTATCCATCAAATGGGATATAAAACTATTTCTCATTTGTACAACTGACTTTTGACTGGCAAACTGATGTAATTTTTTTTCCTTCATCACCTCACATAGAAAGTCATAATGATGAAACTAATGAATATAAATGATAATTATAATATATTTATTATTATTTAAGAATAATATATCATTTATCTTGTTACCCATCCACTCTTTAAAAAAATGTCACATGTGCGTGCGTGTGGACTACAACCTCCATGAAGTGTTGTGATTAATATTTCATGTCCACATTTTATGGATGATTATAAATAATTATATAATAAATAAATATGATATTTCTATCATATATAAAATTATTGAGATGATAGAATCATGATAAATATTCAATTACCCGAACTACCGAACAAAAATTTATGTGAAAAACAAAATTGTTAACACTCTAAAATAAAGAATCAAATAAATAATTGTTAATAAAATTACATTGAAATGTTATAAGTAGATCATATAAGATATTATAATTATTTATATGGTTCTTTTCACAAATGGGTTTCTATATTCGACCATATTTTCAGTTCACCTCTTGGATCTTGGTTTTTCTCTTGAGTTCCAAGTGTGATGAGTTTAATTTTTTGAGGTGGTATTTTGTTTATTATTGGCCCCATGTGAATTCCCTAGTTCCTCTGGTAGTTTTTTTTTATAAGTGAGGATTTTTTTTTCTTGAAATAATTTTCTCCATGGTTATCATTCAATTAGAGGAATCCATGCGGACCGGCCTAGGAAACCATGCAACTTAAGGTTTGGTGTCTCGGGCATGGCGTATGGCTTGCGCAAGGTTAGGGAAAGTGTGCTGTGAGGTTTTAGTTTTGGAAAGAGGTATTTGTAATGGTTGGGTAATGGTTTGTTAAATTTTTTGGCTAGCCCTTGCGAGGTTCCCACTTCTCCAGTAAGGGACGCATGGTTGGCGCGCATTTTGGAAAACTGTGTGGCCAAACCATGCGAGCTGCTCGAGTCATTAAAAATGTGAAAATATATTTATTCCCTATTAGTATTTTATCCCCAAAACTCTTATCCCCTTCCTTATATAGTTTTTTAAAACCCAAAGTTATCCCCTCCCTTACTATCTAAATTTACTCCTCCCTCCCAAGCATAGATATAAGGGATTTCTTCTAGGTTTTGGGGTGATTTCTCAAGATAATCTTCTATCCTCTTTTTATTCTTCCTTATCCTTTTATTTTTTTCTTGAGTTCCTATTTTAAATTAGTAATATGGATCTAGGATTTATGTTTCCCATGGTTTATATTGGTCGCTTTTCTTTTTTAGGGTTCCTCTTAGTTTTTCTTGTTTCTTGGAACCTTGGCAAGGTTATTTGAAGTGTGCGTTGTTGAAGCGCTATAAGTTTGAGATTGGTTTCCATTTGCACTTACCATTTAAATTTAAGATTAATTGGTTTCTTGATTTTCACACCTTGCGCATATTTTAATTTAAGATACATGATCTTTTTAATGGTTTTTTGGTGTTCAAAGTTATGATTTCATCCTTTTTTTTGCAAAATGGCATTGTTTTTTTAAATATTTCACACCAAGTGTTTGATAAAATGTATGGATTGCCTTTTTGAGTGATTTGGGATATTTAAAGCATTATTTGACTTTTCAAATGAATTTATTCAATTTTAAAATATACTTTGGGTTTCTTTAATGAGTTCTTAAAGTGTTTTTGGATAAGAAGATGTGTGTTTCTGGCTTATGAAAATGGTATAGCATATAATGATGAGGTGTGGCCCCTTTTACATTTTAATGAAAATGGTTTTGGTATTTCATATGTTGTGTGATTACTTAAATGTAATTTTATAAATTAATTTGAAATGGAAAATGGTGTATTTGAACCTTTTTAGTAATGTGATTGTGGTTCTTTAGAAGAGGGGCTATTGAGGCTCATTCATAAATTTTGTGAAATTGGAAAAAATGCTTTTAATGAAAACTCTACTTGGATAATCTTCTAGACTTGTTTATATTTAATGGGGGGATTTCTTCACTATGGAATCCTTATGAACCATTTATGTTGAATGGGTGGGACTTCCTTAATTTATACTCCTCATGACCCATTTACTTTGAGCAGAATGGGAGATCCTTAGTGTGGACTCCTTCGAGATCTATAAGTTTTAAGGAATGAGATTGATCCTTGGGGTGACTTGGGTTCATTCATGTTGTGTGAATTAGTTATATATGATATATGTTCATATGTTTGGATGGTTGTTTGGCATTGATTATCTCACCCCCTTTATACTCTGGACATGGGAACCTAGAATAGCTAAAAGATTTTCTAAGATCGAAAGCTACACTAGTTAGGATTACGCTCCGAACAGTGGCCCATAGTAGGGGATATGGATTGTTTTGTATTATTACTATAGTATAGTGACCCTATATCATATCATATAGGTTACTATCAATCATGTGGGTAAAATTTTATGTCATCGAGTGAGGCATGCTTTCTTGGATGAGTTAAGATATATAGTATGTTCTGGATTATTTCACAAGTTCCTAGGTTATCCCATGTCTATTAGAACATAGTTGTCTATATAGGATGATTGATATGAATTGTTTATTAGATTCTTTTGTGTTCTTATTTCCATTTTCCTTATTATGTGATAATTTTTTGTTCTCTCGTGCATGGTGTATATATCTATTAAAAGAGTTGTGTTTGTTTTTCAAGTATTCTTGGGGGAAAATTGGAAATTTTCACACTCTTTATCACTTTTATAAATTAAATTTCTTCATTATTATTTAAAATGTATATGTATACTTATAATAATGGAATTTGATTTTAATTGGTAAAAATGGAAGTGGTCCATGTTTTGATTTAAAGGAAAAATGTGTGGAAAATCTTACTTTTATATATTATATTTCATACTTGGAGTTTATGTTTCTTTACTTAAAGGAAGTGCATTGGTTATAGATTCGTTTGGTCATGCCTAATGATTTTTAATACTCAAAACTATATTTATTTCTTGTTTTTAGACTTTTGGGTAGGTTCCATCTTAGTCTTGATCGCTATGGGAAGAGGTTGTTCTTGATATCAAAAAGTGACCATTAGGGTCACATGGAGACGTTGTAGTCATCAGTTCTAGTTTGGTTTTTTTATTCAGATGTTTCATTTTTAGATTTTTAATAAAAAAAATTTAGTTTAGATATTTCATTTATATTGGGCTTCTCAATTTATTTCTGTTGTTAATTTTATTTATATTGGGAAAAATTGTTCCATTGGTTACTCTATTGATGCCTCATACTAGTTACCTGCCCAAGAAGATCAGGAATGCCTCTCAAGCCTTGTCTCAGATTGACTCAAGTGACTGTTTCAGGGTTGAAAAAGGTTTTTTTGTGATAGTTATGGTATATAATTATAATAAATTTAAAATTATAACATAAGAGTCAAAAATCACTAATGAAGTAAGTCGAACCTAAGATAATGGTTTATTTTATAATCTCATCCTAATTCAGGATTTTTTATGTTTAAGTTTATATTGAGAGAATTATATGATATTTATATCTTAAAATCCATATATTTTATTCTCCTTAGTGTATCTATGGTAATTTAAAGTTTTAATCACTGCTGGAAAAATGATTTTTCCCAACGCTTCTACCCCAACGGTTTGGCCAAACCGTTGGGAAAGCCCTTTTTTGGCCACCTTTCCCAATGGTTTGGCCAAACCGTTGGGAAAGGTTAGCCTATCCCAACGGTTTGTCCAAACCGTTGGGGAAGGCAGAATTCTAGACCACCTTTCCCAATGGTTTGGACAAACCGTTGGGAAAGGGTATCCTATCCCAACGGTTTGCCCAAACCGTTGGGAAAGGGTGTCCAGAATTCAACCTTCAGCCAGAATACCCAAAAAAAACAAGACCTTTCCAACGGTTTGCAAAACCGTTGAGAAAGGTCCTTTGATTTTTTTTGGAATCTACCTACGGAGAACATTATATAAATCAAAATTTAAAATAATTAGAACAATACATATATATATTTATGAAATTATGTTAACAAAAGTCATGTTAGGTTAGTGGTTAAGTCATTCCGTTATAAACTAGAGGTCCTGGGATCAAATCCCACTGGATGTTTCTTTTTTGAAATACATATACCAACGGTTTTGAGAACCTTTGTTATAGATTTTCTAATTACTTATACCAACGGTTTTCAAAACCGTTGGTATAGACCCTATACCAACGGTTTTCCCAAAACCGTTGGTATAGACCTATTGTCATGGCTTACTTTCCAACGGTCCTCCAAACCATTGGTATAGCCTATACCAACGGTTTGGGGACCAATACCAATGGTTAAAAACCGTTGGTGTAGGGTATTTTTCCAGTAGTGAATTTCATTTAACTCTCTCTAAGTATGCAGTGGTTTGAAAGAATTTTTTTAAGGAAAACTGACCTTGTTTTTTTCTTTAGTCGTGAATCTTTTTCTTCCATGTCCATATTATATTTAAAAAGTTTTCAAGAATGTTTTTAATATTCTCTAATAATTTATTAAAGTCATTTTTACCCATTTTTTAATTTTTATGAAATTTTATAAAAGGAATCTTCTTATCATTTTTTGAATGAGGTTCTTTTTATCAAATATTTAAATGGAATACTTATTTTAACATACATCACATGGATAATTTTTCCACCATCATGACTACTATTTGATTTGAAACTTACTTCAAAATATTCTATGGTTATTTCTAAATAAAAAAAATTCCTCCTATTTTTATAAATTTTTATATTTTAAATAAGTAATTTTAAAATGAAAAGGGTATTTTCCTCAAGAAATATTTTAGAGATATTTTAAAACTATTTTCATATATGTCAATATCCTTTGATGAATCTTGTTCTTTACTAAGGACATACTCTAATTATAAAATATTTATCTGGATAGCTTATGATCATTTTTATTGGGGGAAAATATTTATATTTTTTATACTAGTTCTTCCAATATAGAGAGTTATTGATTATGAAGGAATTTTTATTAATTTGTATTATTTATTCATATAATTAAGGAATTGAACTTATTAATTGATGGTTCGGTTATAAAATTACAAATCCCCTTGATACATCGGTGGGTATAATGAGACAAAACATGTTGGGTATTTGAACAAGGACTTACCCATTTATATAAGTTATCTTGGAATGAGGCCTCAATGTTAAGTTTAAGATGTCCAACATTATGCATTATGTTATCCTGAAATCAGTTATTGATGTCCATGTTATTATTTAAATAGTTATTCCATCCATGGATATGTTTTTACCTCATGTGATTATTTATATGAGATTATTTGATCATCATTTATTCCTTCCATATTATTCATGCTTATTTATTCTATGATAGCTTTCATTGTACACATTCCTTTACTGAGCATCTGATCTCACCTTTTTTTCCCTTCCCTAGGTTACCAGGAAGTGTAAAATGGTTAATATTTAAGTATGGGTAAGAGGGATTAATAATTTTCTCAAAGAAAATACAATTTTGTATTTTATGTGTTCAAATATAATGTGAAATTCGAGCATATACCTAGTTTTCCAACACTACTAAGCAGATCGATCATGGGTGACGAAATCTTGTGTATCTAGTGCCAATGTAATAAAGTAATCAATGACTCTGTGTTACAAGAGTCGAGGTTTCTATAGTTAGAATTATATAAATCTTAGAATTTACCTTGACAATGAGATTTAGGGAAACATATAACAGTGAACATAATGTTATGATATACTTTGAGGATATGCTAATATATAGGATAATATCATAGTGTTTTGGTAAAAAAGAAATTTTGAGGTTTTCCTTAATAATACACCCATGTCTAAATATTGAAAAGTGGATCTGACTGTAAAATAGATGAACCTAGGTGTAATAACACTAAAATGGGTGGATTGGGTATTAACTCTGTCACGACCCGAGCCAACAGGGCTCAAGTCGTGACTCCCCAAGCCCGCCTCCAATATGCCAGGGGCTGTCATCTAGCACCGAGTAGGCTATCACACACAAGGGAGGCATTATCCTAAGGTACCTGTACACATGTACCCACATACACCTCCATGCAACAGTGTAGAGATATAAAACTAAAAATAAAATACATGCATATATATATCCCAAATCCAAAGGGGAACAGCAGTACGAAAAGCGAAAAACAGGGCCCACCAAAGGAAAATTACAAAGTGTCAAACTAACTCAGAAGGAGGGAAAACACTGCCAAAAACACCACCAAAAAGCTCCTCAGCACAGCTCCAGTAAGAATCCACAGTCAGTCCCGCTCACTCAGCTCCACCTGCTCCGGGTCCTCCTAGGACTCCATCGAATGGCACGTGGTCTACACAAGACACAAACATGAGTGGGCAAAGCTCATTCCAGAGTTAGTATAACAATACTCAGTAGGCACCCCAAAAACACAAAACAAAATAGAAAAACTGAAAGGCAACAGTCTGCTCATCCTAGCCAGAGGGAACCCATATGAGAGAGAACCTCCATCTCATGACCATCCTCAGCTAAACACAACTAGTCAGCTCAACCCAGGTGTATTCCCATATATACACCTTGAACATCCGGATATACTCATCTCATGCACCAAACCATAAGAGGTACAGACCTCATCACCAAAAACGGTTCACAATTAGGATATCACACTCCATGATCACCGTCATCCCATATGACACTCGTCCGAGAGATACACTCCATCGGGTCCCACACAAACATCTCAGACACCCACCCAAGAGATCACCAAACTCCTAGGATAGAGGATCGCTCCTAGGGTCCGCTAGGGGATACCAGAACCCACACCGGTATACGAAGATCTCACAGATAGGGGATCACTCTCAGGGTCCACTAGGGGATACCACAACCTGATCTGGCATTTTTAGATCTCATAGATAGGGGATCACTCCCAGGATCCACTAGGGGATACCACAACCCGATCTGGCATTCTATAGAAACACATCACTCAGATAGAGAATCGTCACCCGTGTCATGATGGTCACGATGATACCGAAACCCTATATGGTACATCTTTCACTGTAGGGTATCGAACTGACGATGCCGCAACCCTATAGAAACCACGCGCTGAGTAGTGGATCATATAACCAAAAATACCGCAACTCTACTATAATCCTCATGTTGAGTATGGGATTGTATACCCGATGATGCCACAAACCTACTAAGCATGGCCCACTACGTAGGGGATCATATTCCCAATGATACCACAAACCCTATGCGGTTAACCTCCTTGATAGAGGATCGCTGCCCGTGGATAAGCAGTCACAGCGATACCAAGAACCCGATCTAGGGAAATGATGCTAGAGGATCCCGCTCCAGGCCCACCGGAGGGATACCACAACTCTAACAGATTAAACATCTCATCAAGTGGATCACAAGCCTATAATAAGGTTGTGATGCCACGTGAACCCTCGTAGGAACGAACCAAGGGAGTACCCTCAACCATTGCTGGTCCAAACGTCGCTAACCCGAGCGACCCGCCACAACGCCCCACCATGCACCTTCAAGGCCGATACTGAGGCCACCATCACGATCCATGGAGAAAAACATGCAGGATAGGCTATTTACTCTCTCAAAATGGAGAACCGGTGAAGAAGGCACTATTCACCATAGCAAGCCCATGCGGGGCCCACAAAACTATCCTGAAACTCATCAAGAGGATCATACCACTGTGATCCCCTCAGAAAAAAACACGGGATCGACTACTAGATCATCTGAAACAGACCCCCAGTGAAAAAGGTATTATTCCTTGAAGGTAGCTTGGGTGGGACCCACACGTCGATCCCAGAACACATCGAACGGATTGCACCATTGTGATCCTCTCGAAAAAAACACATAGGATCGAATATTCATCCGCCAAAATCAGACTCCTGGTGAGAAAGTTGTGTTTCTCCAAAAACGCCCAAACCCGGCCTTGTGGGGCCTGCACCCCAAACTCAGTCCCAAAACCTGAAAACCAACAATAAAATTCTATTGTACCATCAAGGTCACAACACCACTGAAGGCACGTCCATCGGACGCTTTGGGTAAAAGATACAATGGCCCGAAGTCGAATAATAATAAAATATTATTATTTTATTCGACGTTTCAAGCTCCCGGGCCACGATCCCAAAACTTAAAACTCCCAAACCAACACTTAAGGGTTTTACTCATCGCCAGGGTCGGATCTCCGTAGACGGCGCATGATTCGGACCTCCAAGGAGCAAAATACCGAGGTTTTAAAACCCCCGTATATCAAGGGAGGGTCGGACCGGCCTGAATCGGCCGCTCCGGCCGGCGAACCGCACCGCGGCGTAGCGCGTGCGTGGGTGACCCCCCTTCCCGCAGGGGTCTCTTCTAATTTGCGTCAAACCGCCATAGGGGGCGGCGGTCCGATCTCTTTCCCACAGCCCGCTGCGGCCGCGTCGGCGGACCTTCTGAGGGTCGTCGTGGGCACCCCGGGGGTCCAAACGCACATCCGAAGACATATGTGCACCCCCCGGGACCGGATCTACACATATGCAGGCTCAAAACAGAGAAAAAACAACCAAATCAGGATCTAGTATTTTAAAACTCAAACCGCCTACCTTTTGGCGGATCGCCGAAGCTTCGATTGCAGAACGACGCCTGCGACGTGCTGGAGCTCGATCTGTTGACGATCAGCGCTGAAAACAGATGTCCAGGGCTCGATATGGCGAAGAACAGTGGGAAAAGGGGAGGGGTGCTTCGCCTTCATAGAGATGGAATTGGGGGGTGATTTATTTTATTTCTTTTTTAAAAAAAATTAAAAGATTCATTTAAACTTCCCTCCAACATGCCTCTGACCCGGCACTCAGCGCCGACTAAAATTATGTCGCACCTAGAGTAAACACAGCGTTCTAAACGCAATGGCGGACTCATATTTTCGATCCATGACTCCATTCAGAAGAAATTCAAGCTGATGCTCATAAATAAACTTTTCCATTTATTAACGGAAATGCCCATGGTGGCTTTTCTCATATCAGGCACGCCCGTAATGTTTATACCCCACCTAGGGTAAACGGCACACTCCTGACGCAATCGTGCCCTCATATTCCTATTCTAAGCTACCGTTTAGGAGATAACACACCCCCTCCACGTGCATAGTATAAAAATACTTAATATTTTTATAAAATTTATTTTGGGCACACCGGGCCTCGGAATCACATGTCGTCTTCACGCCTAGCTCTTGAATTATTTGTAGGAATATTCCAAAGTCTGACAGGGCCAAAACCCAAGTCACTACATCCTCCCCACCTTAGAACTTTTTGTCCCCGAAAATCCATAAGCACAAGGAAAGCGACTAGACTCTCAAATGGGTCTCCCACGGCATCGAGTTCGCCAACAAACACCCATGCCCGAACACATAAATCAGAGGGACTCATCCAACACACCTCAACACTATTCGCTTTGGGTGGCACTGTCTCGCCCACACGGTTTTGATCGCATCACAAAAACATGTCTCGGTGTGGGAAAGGATCCCTCTTCCTCATACACTTGAAGCACACCAAACAACACCCACACAGGGTCTTACCAACACCCTGAAAAAAACTTGAGCAAGCAATGGAAAGGGAAGAGTACCGCGTAATAGTATATAACAAACTACTACAGAAAGTGGAAAAGACATAAGGCGTACCACTATCCATCCGCGGAGCCTCTGGGTCAATAGCCTCTAAGGCTTGTAGTTATCCTCGCCCTCAGCCACCAGCTCCCTAAGCCCGGCGTGGACCAGCTGGGGGTGGTGGTGGTGGAAACTAATATCGCCTACCACCTCCTGTTACTGCACCATCTCCATCGCCACATCTGCCACCCTGCGGATCTCATTTCTCGAGACACTGCCTCTGCCAAGGCGGTCTGTTGACTGGCTCCCTCTCAGCAGCACGATGGGTCGGACAATCTCTAGAAATATTTCATCGACCGTCGCAAGCGTAACACCGCCTCTCCTATGGCTGACCAAAACTGTCCTGTGAGCCATATGAGCCCTAAGCCTCAGATCCTCCATCCTAGGGTCGCCTCTTAAAACGTCGGCCACATCCAGACCCTAGCACTGGCCTCCGGCTACCAGTTGCTGAAGTCTTAGCTGTCACACTCCCAACACTAATAGGTGGGATCTGCTCAGCCAGAAATCTCTCCACCACCAACGCCCGCTCTAGCACTCCAGCATAGGTCGGTAGACACAAAGAAACCACACCTGCCCAGATGTCTCTACGTAGGCCCTACTTGAAGTTTTGATCCCTAAACAATGGGTCTTGAACCATATCCAGGGAGTATCGCAACAGGTCTGTAAACCTCGTTGATTACTCCGACACGATCATGCCCTCCTGTCAAAGCTGCAAAATCTCCTGGATCCGAACTGACCTCAGCATCACCAGATAGAACTCCTCCCTGAAGAGCCACTCAAACTCTGCCCATGTGATCGTCTCCTCATCTTGGTACTGTGTCACCAAACTCCACCATCGCCTGGTCGAACCTTGCAGAAGGCTCACCGCTAGGACCACCATCTGATCTGGGGGTGTCCTCACCAGGCGGAAAACTTAGGTGACTGCTTCGATCCAGTCATCATCTTCCTGGAGGTCTAGATCACCCCGAAACATCAGAGGTAGCTGGCTCTGGAACTCGTGCAGCACACTCAGCCTAGGCGCAACCTCATAGTGCACAGTTAGCACAACTAGTTGCGTGACAGGTGGTGGCTTAAATAGCGGACCACCTGGAGGTCTAGCCTCAGAACCTGCGCCCTAGTCCACAACCTCTACACAGGGCAGATCATCACAACAATACTGATGTGGAACCCTCACTGGCTGTCATCATGGAGGTATCTTGAAATACATTTAAGACACACCACAGTCAAAGAGAATATCTGGTGAGATGACTCAAGAAGAATAAGGGAAAACCCAAAACCCAGTCCTATATGATGCATATCCCATTATTTTTCCCCTACGACCATTGTATGAACATCCCAAGTTGAAAAGATGGTTGTTAGAGTCCTAGTGAATACATACATTGGCCACCGCACCAACACTGGATTCCCTGGCCTGAAAGCCGAACTCGAAACATCTTGACACTGCCGCTATGAAACTCAAACCAAATTCACAACTAGACCATCTGCGCTCTAAGATCCCTAAGGTGGAAAATCTTCTAATACCACTCTGTCACGGCCCGACCCTACGGGGCTCAAGCCACGACTCCCCAAGCCCACCTACAATAGGCCAGGGGGTGGCGTCTAGCACCGAGTAGGCTATCACACACAAGGGAGGCATTAGCCTAAGCTACCTGTACACACGCACCCACATACACCTCCATGAAATAGTGAAGAGATATAAAACTAAAAAGATAATACATGCACACATATATCCCAAACCAGAGTGCAATAGCAGTACGAAAATGGAAAAACAGGTCCCACCAAAGGAAAACTAAAAATTGTCCAACCTGCTCAGAAAGAGGGAAAACACTGCCAAAAACACCACCGGAAAGCTTCTCGGCACAGCTCCAGTAAGACTCCACGGTCAGTCCCACTCACTCAGCTCTACCTGCTCCGGGTCATCCTAGGACTCCGTCGAAAGGCACGTGGTTTGCACAAGACACAAACATGTGTGGTCAAAGCCCATGCAAAGGTGAGTATAACAATACTCAGTAGGCATCCCAAAAACCCAAAAAAAAAGAGAGAAACTGAAAGGCAACAGCCCGCTCATCCTAGCCAGAGGGAACCCAGAAGAGAGAGAAACTCCATCTTGTGACCATCCTTGGCTAAACACAACTAGTCAGCTTAAACCAGGTTTATTCCCATACATACACCTTTAACATCTAGATATACTCAGCTCACGCACCAAGCCACAAGATGTACCGACCTCATTACCAACAACGGTTCACAACCAGGAGAGCACACTCCATGAACACAGTCGTCCCAGATGACACTCATCCGAGAGATACACTCCATCAGGTCCCACACAAACATCTCAGATGCTCACCCGAGAGATCACGCTCGTCGGGTACCGTCCCTGAGGGAACCCCGCTGAAACAAAATAAACACCAAACTCCTCGGATAGGGGATTGCTCCTGGGGTCCACTAGGGGACACCAGAAACTACATTGGTATATGAAGATCTCACATATATGGGATCACTCCCTGGGTCTGCTGGGGGATACCACAACCCGATCTGGCATTCGTAGATCTCACGGATAGGGGATCACGCCCAAGATTCGCTAGGGGATACCACAACCCGATCTGGAATTCGATAGAAACACGTCACTCAGATATAGGATCATCACCCATGTCGCGTCGATCACGATGATACTAAAACCCTATCTGGTACAGCTTGCACTGTTGGGGATCGAACTGACAATTTCGCAACCCTACAGAAACCACACGCTGAGTAGGGGATCGTATAACCAATGATACTGCAACCCTACTATAATCCCCATACTGAGTATAGGATCATATACCCGACAATGCCACAACCCTACTGAGCATGGCCCACTACGTAGGGGATCATATTCCTAATGATTCCACAAACCCTATGGGGTTAACCTGCTAGATAGGGGATCGCCGCTCGTGGATAAGCGGTCACAGCGATACCAAGAACCCGATCTAGGGAAACGATGCTAAAGGATCCCACTCTAGGCCCACCAGAGGGATGCCACAACTCTAATATATTAAACATCCCATAGAGAGGATCACAAGCCTATAATAAGGTTGTGATGCCGTGTGAACCCTCATAGCAACAAACCAAGGGAGTACCCTCAACCACTGCTGGTCCAAACATTGCTAACCCAAGAAACCCACCACAATGCCACACTGGGCACCTCCAAGGACAATACTGAGGCCACCATCGTGATCTACACAAAAAAAAACACGTAGGATAGGTTGTTTACTCACCCGAAATGGACAACTGATGAAGAAGGCACTATTCACTGTATCTAGCTCATGTAGGACCCAAAAAACGATCCTGAAACTCATCTATAGGATCATACCATAGCGATCCCCTTGGAAAAACATACGGGATCGACTACTCTATTGTCCAAAATGGACCCTCAGTGAAAAAGGTATTATTCACCGAAGGCAGCCCAGGTGGGGCCCACACCTTGATCCCAGAACATATCGAATGGATCACACTATTGTGATCCTCTCGGAAAAACACACAGGATGGACTATTCATCTGCCAAAATCGGACTCCTGGTAAGAATGTTGTGTTTCTCCGAAAACGCCCAAACCCAGCCTCATGGGGCCCGCACCCCAAACTCTGTCCCAAAACCCAAAAACCAACAAGAAAAGTCTGATGTACGATCAGGGTCTCAAATCCACTGACGGAACATCAATCGGACGCTTCGGGTAGAAGATACAACGGCCCGAAGTTGAATAATAATAAATTATTATTATTTTATTCGACGTTTCAAGCTCCCGGGCCACGATCCCGAAACTTAAAATTCCCAAACCCACACCGAAGAGGGCGGCAGACCACTGCAGGGGGTAGTGATCCGATCTATTTCCCGCGGCCCGCCACCACGCTGGTGCCACGCCGGAGGCCCTTCCTAGGGCCGCCGGGGGCACCCTGTGGGTCCAAACGCGCATCCGAAGAAATTTGCGCGCCCCCCGAGACCGAATCTACACATCTACAGGCACAAAACAGAGAAAAACCAACCAAATAGGGATCCAGGATTTTAAAACTCAAACCACCTACCTGTTGGCGGATCGCAGAATCTTCGGGTGTAGAACAACGCCTGCGACGCGCTGGAGCTCGATCCGCTGATGATCGGCGCTGAAAACAGATGCCCAGGGCTCGATTTGGCGAAGAACAGTGGGAGAGGGGGAGGGTTTCATCACCTCCGTAGAGAGGTAATTGGGGGGGATGATTGATTTTCTTTCTTTTTTTTAAATTAAAAGCTTCATTTAAACTCTCCGCCAACACGCCTCCGACCCGGCACTTAGCGCCGACTAAAATTATGTATCTCCTAGGATAAACACGGTGTTCTAAACACAATGGCGGACTCAGAATTTTGATTTGTGACTCTGTTCAGAAGTTATTCGAGTCGACTCTCATAAATAAACTTTTCCATATATTTACGAAAATTCCCCTGGTGGCTTTTCTCACAACAGGCCCGCGCCCACAAAGTTTATAGCCTACCTACGGTAAACAACATGCTTCGGACGTAACCGTGCCCTCAGATTCCTATTATGAGCTACCATTCAGGAGATAACACACCCCTGCCATGTGCATAGTATAAAAATACTTAATATTTTTATAAAATTAATTCCGGGCACACTGGGTCTCAGAATTGCAGGCCGTCTTCGCGCCTAGCTCTAGAATTATTCGTAGAAATATTCCAAAGTCTTGGAGGGCCAAAATCGAAGCCTCTATAAACTCGATCGTCACTAATTCATGATGAGTGGGACAAAGACAACACACCAAACTAGACACAACCAGGTGATATTCTTTGGTTGATTCACACTCTCTTTATGGACCATTATGAATGATTTGAAAATATTTTTATGATTTGAATATATTCTCAAAGATACTAAGATTATTATTATGAAATTAGTTATGCATAAATTTTAAATTTTCTAGGTATTGCCCCATATTTGAAATTATATACTCTGATTCATAATGTTGTGAGCTAATTTAGTGCATGGAATTTTTTTTAAATGGAACCTAATGTAAGAAATTGAAAACCTTCCAACACTTGTGATCAATGTATGGATTTAGATTTTGAGAAAGTTAACAACTCTAGCATTGGATTTGAACATACTAGGACTACAAAAGGATAGTTGACTCTAGTTATGACCAATAACCTTACCCGTATGGAATAACATATTGCTTTACAACATGATTTATTGATGTTGGGCCGATTCAGGCTGAGGAAACCTCCATCCCTTAAAAGAACTACTAATATATTGTTAGACGAATAATGTATCAAGTCCCTTGAAAAGATGCTTTTTTCATTGAGATGTAATAAAAAGGAGAAGGTTATTTTGGTGATTTATTTTTTATAGGAATATGTTAATCAATAGTGGTTGTTGATTAAAAATATAAAAGATAAGAATTCAATATAGATAATAGAATAGAATAATTTTAAGAATATATTCTTTTAAAAACACTTCCTTGTTGATAAATAGGATAATATGGAAAGGAAATTCCTCAATTTAAGGTAGAAGAAAGAGAAAATTGTTGCTTAGTATGAGGAAAACTTTATAATATTAGAAAGACATGCTATGGATTTTTTACATAATTCAAAAATTAAGATTGACCATTTCGTTGATTAGATTAATACAAGTCGCTAAAGGGAACTAGTCTCTCAAACATTTTCAACATATGATTATATAGTATCAAGTGCCATCAGGATAAATAAACAATTCTAAAATTTATATATTTTTAATGGAAACTAGGAGAAGAAGAGGATGACTAAGCCCCAATAAAAAAATGGGAAAAAGGAAAATAAGGTAAGTATGGAGCATCCCACATGTGATAATTTGGGAAAGAAACACCCTTCTACTTTCTTGTAGGTAAACAGATTTTTATTTAAGTGTGGATAGAAAGTCCATCAGGAATGTGGATTAAAGGGAAATAAAGAAGCTTCCAATGTCCATTGTTTCAACTATAAGGAGATAGGATACTACATAAACGAATTCCCCAAGCATAAAGATAATTTATCTCACAAAAGGAAAAAGGAGAAAGGCAAAACTTATGCAATTATTATAGATAAAGTTGAAATCTATTAAGTTGTGATAATATTTAATTTGATGATAAACTCATAGTTTATTCTATTCCAAACATACACACTCATGCAAATTTTTCCTGGATATCGAATCATCTATTGACACTCTGAGGAAATAATTTTCAATAAAATCACCTAGTTAGAATATGGTTATAATGAGAATATATCGTATGAAAAATTATTCCCTAGTTTCAAACATGGTTGTTATACCTATGTTTGAATTTTATATAATCTTAATTTTTTAATTTTAATTAGTTTTCAAGATTTAGGAATTAGTGGGTGAATCAAAAAATAATTAATATTGAACTATTCGAAATATAATTTAAAGGTTAAATTATTGAAGCATTTATATGGTTATTGTTATTAATGTTTTAAGAATTATTTTTTTAATTCTTCACAATAAAGTTTGTTCATATTGAGTATCATCTTAACTTATTATAATGATTTTTTTAGACTAGTGAAATAAATTATTATTATTTTATAGATCTTATGATCTGTTAAAAGTAAATTTTAGTTATTTGGTTATGAAAAATTCATTATGAATATTCATTTATTGGAGTAATATATGAAGTGTAAATTTTTCTAATCACAACTAAAGGATAAAATTATTCTTTTTAAATGGAAATAAACCAAGTATGTATATTTTCACATGATATGTATCTTGATAGTAAAATAATCCCTCAACCTTATAAAAAAGGATCTTAAAATAAAAATTTCATCTTTTTACCTTGATTTCTAATTAATTGATGGTCTTTTAACCCCTTACTAATTTATGGTATTGTGATCATTAACCTTCTCATAACTATGTTCTCTGTCACTCTCAAATAGTACTTGGATGTTATTTTTATCATCCATGTCTATATTTTTACTTCTTTCTAATTTTTATCTTTACTAAGAACCTGATTATGTGTTATTTCAAATAACCTTTATTTTTACCACTTTCCATTTTAAAGTAATTTTATTATCTATTGTAAGATGTGGAGTTTAAAAAAGGTGTTTTACAAATTGAAACTTTGATTAATGATATAAAAATTGTGATTAAACAATTTATTTATAGGTAATAACGTAACACCTTGAAAATTTAGTTTAAAAAAAATAAATAACTTGATAACTTTATCAACACGCAATATTGAGCTTTAAAAAAACTGTAATATATTATAAAAAATTATTATTTATATATGACAATTTTAATATAACCATTAAATTAGAAGTATGAATAAGAATAAAAAAATTATAATATATATATATATAAAGTTTTTATATATTTTACTGATTAATTCATAATAAATAAGTAATCAATTTTAAGTAATTTCATTTCATGCTTCAAAAATATGTTTTCTTTAAAAATTATTTTTATTGCATTTTGTGCACAGAAATTATAGATAATTTATAAAAATTTTATAAATTTTATTTTATGAAATGAATAACATTTTTTAAATAATAATTCTAATAAAAACATAGGATGGATTTTTTAGATTTTTCTAAAAAGATTTATTTTTATGTGAACAGTGAAAATTAAAATTTTTATAAAACTGTCAATTATTTTCAAGTAGAAGTGCCACTATGTTTTGAATTTGATATTAAAGTAACACAATAATAATTTAATTAGAAATAATCTAATAAATTTCATAGGTATCTTCATTGTACTTGAATTTGGTATAAGTTCATTTTTGGGCTTGAAAAAACATTTTTCAAAAAACCATTTTTATGTCTAAAAGGTGTTTTTATATTTATAAATTAATTTAATCTATATTTAAAAATTGTTTTAATAAAATTTAAATATTATACATTTATTAAAATATTTAAACATTAATCTAATAGTTTTTACATGGAAATGAATGATGGTAAACTCAATTTTATGCTCAAAAATTTATTTTCCTAAAATCAGTTTTGTTGCATTATGTGGAATTATTTTAAAATTAATTTATGAAACTTATAGATTTTGAATCTTGAAAATTTTATTACATATTTTTAATCAGTAAAATTAAAATTATTTAATAATTTCAACTGAATTTGTTTCCCTAATGAATAGTAAAAATGGTAAAAAATTGTCACCATGGTAAAAGGTAAAGTCATATTAACCTTTGTTAAAACTAAGTGATAAGGACACAATTTGTCAAATTAATTATTATTTCCTTAATTTATTTATAGCCTTATAGCCTTAGGCTCAATATTAATTTTTTATAGGAAAATTTTCCATGAAAGTGAATTAATAATATTTTTATCCTTTAAAAAATAAGGTGTGTCCTTTCCCCCGTATATAAATAGAATCCCTTTATCTATCTTATTTACAACACTTTAAAATCTCAAGATAAACCAAACCCTAAAAAATTCTATAAAATTTTTTATCCATAAATTAGAGGTTATAGTATTCTAAAGGAGTTGTTCCAAAAAATAAGTAGTCATCTTAACTGAACACTTTATTTTTTTTCTGCTTCTTTGAACACCATCAATAATATCCTTACCATTATAATATAATAGCACCAGTATATCCTATATAATGATATTTTATTATGTTTATGTAATAATATTTATCCATGTTTTTCTCCATCAAATGGGAAACAAAACCATCACTTGTGTGTGTGGCGGACTATCGCCTCACGAACCAATGTATTTTGTTTTCCATCACCACCTCACAAGGATAGTCATGATTAAGAAACTGATGAATATATATATGATAATTATAAAATAATTATAATTATAAATATAAATATATAACATATATTACGAAACCATCATCAAGATTCAAGTATTGAAACTATGGAACTAAAACCTACATGTAAAATGAAATTGTTAACACTAAAAAACAAAGATTTTAATAAAGAATTATCAATAAAAAATTGAAAAGAAATAATTTGATAACATATGGAATTATAAGTATGTATATGGTTCTATTATAGAAGTATAATAAATTTAAATTTACTATAAATGAGTCTAAAAGTACTTACGAATCAAGTCGAACCTGAGGTAAGGGTTTATTTCAGAATCTCATCCTTATTTGAGATTTTTTATGTTTAGATTTATATTGAAGATATTGTATGATATTTATGTCTTTCTATATTAAAACACATATATTTTAGTATCCTATGGTTATTTCCAGAAATTTCAAATTTTCCATACATTTTATTCTGTCTAAGTTCTCAAAAGTATGAAAGAATGTTTTTAAGAAAAATTGACGATGTTTTTCTCTTAGTCGGTAATCTTTTTCTTCCATATCTCTATTTTATTTAAAATGTATTTAATAATTTTTTTACCATTATTCAATGATTTATTAATGTCGTATTTAAAAATATTTTAATTTTTATAAAAAAATTAAAATGAATCTTATTGTCATTTTCTGAATGAGTCACTTTTTATCAAATGTTGGAATGAAAACTTTGTTTTAATATACACTACATGAAAATATTATTTCACTGTCATGACTAATAATTAATTTTATGATTCCATTAAAAAAATTCATGTTTATTTCTAATGAAATATTTTTTCCTTAATATTTTTTATTTTAGATTTTAAATAAGTGGTTTCAAAATAATAATGTTATTTTCCTTAATAAATCTTTCAGTGATATTTTAAAAGTATGTTCATCTATACTAGAATAATATGATTAATATTATACTTAATTTATAATATACTTCAAAGATACCATACAAAATATTTCTCTAGATGGATAATGATCATTTTGACTAGGGGAAGTATTGACATTTGGTATACTAGTTCATCCAATATGGACCGTTATAGATTATTAAGTCATGTTGATTAAGTGGTATTGTTTATTCATATGTTCAGTGTATTGGGATTATTATGTGATGGTGGGGCCCAAAATTACATAGTCCCTCGATGCATCGATAGGTATCATGAGACAAAGTCAGTTCTTTACTTGGCCAATGCCTTACCAATTTATATAATATGTCTTGCATGAGGCCTCGATGACAAGTTTAACATATCCTTCATTATGAATTCCATCATCATAAAATTAGTTATTAATTTCTAAGTGATTGTTTTAATTTTTATGTCACTATGGATAAGCTTCAAACTCGTGTTATTATTTATATGGAATTATTTGATCATCATGTGTTCCCTCTATATTATTCATGCCATATTTAGTCTATGATATCTTTCATTGTACGCATTCCTTTACTGAGAATCTTATCTCACCCTTTTATTTTTTCCCTTCCCCAAGATTTTAGGAAGTGTACAATAACTGATATGATAGAATATTCTATAAGTAATGATAATGTTCTCAATGAAAATATTGTTTTGTATTTTATGTGTTCAAATGTAATGTGAGATTCAAGAATGTATCTAGTTTTATAAGACTACTAAAATTCTCAATCTTGGGTGGTTTATCCCTTGTATATAGTGCCAATTTAATAAAGTAACCACTAGCTCTAAGTTATTGTAGTTTTAGTTTATACATGGTTGATTCAGGACTTCCTCATGCGGTGTCTTCATCATACGTATCGCATCCTGCCTTTTATTACATAACTTTTCATTACATTTTACAAATAGAGGATATTTAAAGTTTAGAGTCTTGGAAATAAGGAACAATATACATGAAAAAATAAAACATTATTATAATACATTTATAATGATTAATCTAAGGTTCATCCTAAAAAAATACTACATGTCATAACCTCAAGACATACATCAAAGAAAGGGTGATCAGAAGGCCCAGTAAGGAAAGCAAGCGAATCAGTTTATTTGTGATATCAATAAGAAATTGATGAAAAACATAATGACACAAGCAATGGAAGAAGAAGAATATAATAATAAAAATAACATAAATCATAACTTGAATATGTGGCTAAAACATTTAATTTAGATATTCATGAACATATCACCAAGTTTTATCCCTAAGGTGTTATAAATATTACTAGGGTTATTCACTAAGGTATTGTGAAACTTGTCATCTCTAGAAATTAAATTCTCTACCAAATGAATTGGAGTGATATCAGGGTTCACCCTTAATATGTATTTATTTTCATGATATCCACATATATAATAATCATACATTTCATAAATAACCCATATATAGTAAAAGAAATGGATTTCACTTCAAAATCGTGATGTTTTAAAAGTGCTTAAAAACATAATCGTTATGTCTTTTATAAACCCTGGAAAATGAATAAAGGTTTAATGTATGTAAATTCTATAATTAAATATATAATTTTTGTCTTTATGAATACCCATATAAATGAAATTGGTTTTGGAATTCACATAAATAAATATAAGATAATTTCTTGATAAAAAGAGAAATATTTTGAGACGAACATTCTGCAGCATAATGACTATACAACATGGTTTTAGAAAATATTGAAAAGATAGAAGAAAAGGGTTACCCAATCATAAATAACTCATAATACAGAATTTTTATAGAATAAAAATTAATAATATCATGGTATGGATATTTTAATTACATACCACATGAAAAGGAAACTTGAAAGGAAAGAGAAGATGTGATTTCTTTTATGAAAAATTCGGCAGCCTAACTGTGTCACTTAAAAATTCATAAAAAGAATTTATGAGAGTGAAAATGGTATCTCATCATTTGGAAATGAAATTTATAGTAATAGGTTTATATAATAACATAACACGACATAATAAAATGGAAACTATAAGACATAACAAAAAGGAAGTCATGACTAAAAGATGAGGGTGAAGGGTTCCCTTACCTTGAAGAGTAACTTCAAAAACTCAAAGGTTGGGACCTTGGGGGCTTGAGGGAACCTTTTTAGGACTCCTTAGGAGATAAAAATACCATATATTCATTGAAGAGTAATTTTTAATGAAATTAATGAAGTAATGGGTTGGTATTTATAGAAAAAGTGAGGGAATATTTTATTAATTTCCAAGGGACAACTCATCAGTGGTATTTGAAAAACCATGGGATTTCCCATGGTATTTTCTCATGGTATTAGCCACTTGGGAAACCTCATAAAATATATTACTGTACAAAATTTTACCATAATTATTACATCATGATTACATCTTTAATGATTCCATTAAACACACCCAAACTTAAAACTGTATTTTCACTATTCATTGAAAAACAAAACATTTTAAAAAAATCTCATAAATTCACCCTAACCTAATATCGATGCTATGAATTTAAGAATGAACTAAATTTAATGAAAATAATTTTATTATTATGAGATATTTAATTTTTAAGTAAAAACACTATTTACCCGAATAAATACTAATACATAACTAATAATTTCTCAAACAATTATTTACTTATGCTATAATATCACATTACCAAACAAGATGCCTAAATTATATTTTCACTTTCTTAAGTGAGTTTACTATTCCATTGGTAATATTACTATTCATAAAGTTAATATTAATATTCATACTTTACTATTCACTAAAAATTAAGTTGATCTTATTAGACTCTAAATTTCTTACTGATCACAACAATAGAAGACCATTTTATGAAAATTATTTCACATTATTAATTATTTAAAGTATTCAAAAATATTTTAAAAAATACAATTTTCCCAATATTCAAAAATAATATGGAACTTATATAAATTCATCCTATATTTATCTTGATATTTTAAATTCACAAATTTTATCAAAATAAGAAATAACAATTTTATATATACAAAAGGATTACACAAAGTAACTAAGGCCTCGTTACATATCCCCTTATAACTCCTGCATAGGACATAAGTATAAGGTGTGAAATGGTGATAGAATCTTGGGGAGGCTTAGACAACATTGCCCAAGTGGTGATTTCTATTAGCTTGAACTTCTCCCTTAGGCGATTCCATTCAAGCTTTACATGTTGATGCTCAGCTTGGGCTTGGTCCCGAGAAAAGCCTAGTGATGCAACTTCTTTCCCAAACTCTGATAGATGGGATTCGTATGGTATGAGTCTACTAGATGAGGCCATCAACTCTTCTTTCTATGTTAATTAACCATGATCTCTTGTATTTATAAACAAAAATCATAATGTTAAGAGTATAGTTTCCAATAGTCATATTGACCAACGGTCATATAATAGTCAAAACCCAATAGTCTCATTTTAATTAGACTCACTTCATTAATTAAAGGATATAGTTTTGTTGAGTATAAAATAAAATAACACACAAATTCATGAAACAAATATTATTCAAAAGTTTGGGTTATTAAAATACGATCGGTTAGGGTCATTGTCTGGTAGCTTGAAATAAAACTATGGTCAATCTAATACTTTTCAATATCTTCAGTTTTGGTTGATAGATAGGTTGATTCAAATGATTATTTTCATGTGATTGATTTTATTTCTTTTTGTAATCAATTAATCACTTAGAAAATATAACTAACTAACCCAAAATACCATTTAAAACAGTATCCAAACAGATTTACAAATAACCCTAAGAGAATTTGTGATCCCCACAAAATGAAAAGAAGCACATGGTAATCTAGAAACATCCTTTGGGAATGACCATTCTCAAAACATAAGCAGTTGTGTCAAAGTACAGCATAAAAACATCATCATATAAACAAATCACTACAACCATATCAGAGTATAAGGAGATGATGAAAAAACTAAAACAAAACAAAAATACCAAAACATTTCTCTTAGTGGTCCATGACCATCCACTATGACCCAATTCACATGCCCTTATCCAACCAAGCATGATCCCATAAAGTAAGATGATGAGAACATGGGAACTTTATATAAGAACATAAAGGCTTCAAACACCAAATGGTACAAGCAAAGTGTGAGATACAAAGCCAAAAAAGATTGCATCAAATATTCTATGAAATTTCTTCCTAAGGTAATCCAAATATTAAAAAATAGGAGTGAAATAAATATAGTAAAAGTATTTAAATTTTAGGATAGTAAATTAAAATCAATCTAAATCAGTTTAAAATAGATCTAGGCCTAAAATAAGAGTATAAACATTTCAAAATCATTTATCAAACCAAAGATGAAAAAATGTTCCATTTCATCATGTAACACCACAGGATTTTATTGTACGTTGTCTCTTTCAAATAATTCAATAGATTGTGCTACAGGCAACATTGAGTTCGAGCGCACCACGACCTACCAAACTAGCCGTACAAAAAACGATTATGAATAGTATTAACTGCATTTTGAATTTTATATACTACAAATAATTTTAACTTCCATATTATGTGTTTCTTACATAATATAAGAACAAATTCAATTTTTTAGATAAAATAATTATTTTTCAAAAAATGCAATTTTACCGCCTTTTAATGGGGAACCCTTTTTAAATCCAATATTTCACACTTTTATATATTTAAATTGAAAAAAAAAATAAACTAATTCTTTATAAGATGGACATAAAAATTTATTTTGGATATATTTTTGGTGTTTTTATTTTAACTTTCATATCATGATGAATAGTGAAAAATACTAAATTTTAATTGAAAATTACTTTTTTAGTAAAAATAATTTATAGTATTAAATTATACATTTGAATGGTTTTGAAGTATAATTAGATTATATTTTTATCATTTAATCCAATTTTGGTTATTGGAAGTAATTTTACATTTAAATTGGACATAAACACATATCAATCTTTTGATAGTTCTTACTTCTTAGAAACCCGCTTTTTGGTTTTGACAATGAGAATTAATTTTAAATTAATTAAAACAAATTATATGTTTTGAATTTGGTAAAATAGAAATAATTTTTGAATTTGGAATACCAAAATAGATTTGGGTTAATTTTTGGTATTTTTCTGAAAACATTTAATTTTTGATGAATAAGGAAAAACACTACGTTGTAGATAAAAACTGACTTTTTCATTTAAATTATTTTTAATTTATATTAAAGTAATAAAAGATAAATAATAAATATATTAGTCCAATTTAATTCATTGGATTCATTTTATAATAATATTAGATATATAGAATTTTATTGAACCTTATTAATGTCTTTTTACCCACCTTTTAGGCACATTTACCCACCTTCTAGACACAATTGCAAATTTTCATAAAATGTAATTTTACCGCTTTTATGAATTGAATTTAAAAAATCTGAGAGACACAGTTGACATTAGTAAGTAAAATGTGGTTCAATAAGATGAAAATAGTTTTTGGTAAATAGTAACTTTTGAATTTTATTTACAACGGTTAAAAGTAAATAAGGTAGTAAAAGGTAAAAATAATATTAAAATTACCCCAACACGTGTCATAATTCTATTGGATAAGTGTATTTCGACCAAAATCAACCTTAGGACAAAAATATGATCCTTCTTGATCCACTTGGATTATATTAGGACATATATTTTATTTTATTTAAAAAAGTGTCAAAAGTGTTAAATTCGAATTATATTAACTAAAAAATTAATATAGGTTTATACATAAGATAAATTATACAATAAATATTAATTAGAAACCTAAAAAAAATTCCTATATAATGCTATTTTATTTATAATTTTTGGTATTTAAATAATTAAATTTATTTACGACACAATGATGATAGAGTAATAACCTTATTAATAAAAGAATCAAATAAACTATATTATAAATATCAAAATAAATATAATTTGAAAGTTTTTATGACATTCACAAATTTTATAGGTGAATATGATATGTTAGAGTTGATTCAATATATTTATTTTGAAGTAATCAATCTGTTATGAATTTCACAAAAACCAAAAACTAAATACTGTCAAAATCGACATAAATGAGTTTTTTAAAACAAATACGATTTTATTAAATGATATAATATTCCTAAAAATCTAATATTTGGAAAGAGAACTTATATAATTATAGGTATGTCATTAATGAACCAATTTAGGTTCTCTTGGCATTTTATAGTAAGTTTATTAACCATGTAATATAAAAATACAAGAAGACAGGGTAAAAGTTATACTATTTAACTATGAGTTAAATCTAAAAGATAAGATTAATATGGTCACCTAAACTTGTATAAAACCTATTTATTGAGAGTTTTATTACCCCTCCCTATATTATACTCGAAATAAATCTATTTGGAGCCATTATAAACCGAAAATTAATTTATAATAAAATAATTTTTTAAGTTGTTCCTAATGTGCCCCTCACCTCTCTTATAAAAGGGTACTTCCACTTCTCTCAAATTCACATATCAAAATTCATTTGGCTTGGCCAAACCCTTCTCAAATATCCTCCCAACTACACTCACTTAATCGTAGAGGCTTAAAATTGATCATAAATGCAACCTAAGGGTCCATTTTGTTCAAATAAAAAAGAAGCACCCGAAGAAGAGGTAATTATTTCATCAACTCTTTCAAAGTTCTTTTCTTCTTCTTGCACTTCCTATTTCTTTGTTATTTCCATAATAAAATAATAAATACAGTACCTTATACATACTTAGATGTTTTTATAAATATTTTAAAACCATATTCATTATTATATCCATCCTATTAATAAGAAAGTCACTATATGTGCGTGTATACGGCTTACTGTCTATACGTCGTGGTGTGGTTTGTTATTCAACATTACATTATTTAGATGGGTATAATAATGAGTAAAATAGATTTTTATAATAAATATAACATGGTAATGATTTTTTATATATAATATAACATCCAATTAAACATGATTTCACAATCAATAGAAAGATATCGTCGCTCGTGTGTACGTACGGCTTACTGTCTCCAAGACGCGATAAGATTCATTTCCACATTCATCATTCAACGATGATTATAAAAATATATATTATTAATAAGTATGTAATATATGACCTAATAATTCTACTTTATATATATATATACATATATCTTATTCACTTTCTTCCGTTAAATAAATATGAAAATGGAAACATCGTTTATGCGTATGTACGGCCTACGGTCTCCATAAACGGTGTTTTCCATTTAATATATTTGTCTATTATACATAATTATATTATAAATATATATGAATAATGAATAATTTTCTATATTATGGAAGTATTTAAATCATGATCTAAGTGATACGATCAAGAATAACAACTTAAAACATGTAAGATAAAGAAATAGCTTATTACCCAAAATGTTAATTTAACATGGAAATTATTATTAAATGGGTAGTATAACATCATAAATGAATCATTTATGATATCATAAATATTAATATTGTAATTTTGTAATTTAATAACATACTATGGTCATTATACAGAAGGTTAAACGTACCCTCAACTAAAGGAAATTATAAGGTAAGGGTTAATTCCTCAATCTCATTATTATCCGAGATTGTTTATGTGTAAGTATTTACTGGGACACATTTATTATCCATGTCCATGTTTCATAAAAGAGTTATAAAAATGATACTTTTAAGGGACTCTTTAACTCAAACATAATTTTAAATGTTTTAAATATTTATTCCTCTAAATCTTTCTCATTAATTTCCATGTTTTCAAGTTGGTTTTAAGGATTTATTTATATGGACATAAATGTTTTAAAATGTTAATTCCTTTAAAAATATTCAAAGTGGTATGGGATAATTTGATTCAAAAATTTATTTTAAATTTCTTCCTTTATAAATGTGTGACTATTAAATGATTTCACAAAAAAAGGAATATTTTTTGTCAAAGAGTTTTACAGATCATTTTCAACTATGTCAACATCCTTTACTGGATATTATTCTTAATTGAGGTTTATTTTTTATAATATAATCATCTATGTTGTATTAAATGATTTATGATATGTTTTACTGTGGATGTGCTATTTTTATACCATTCATGGTTTACGGCTAAAGTATTGACATTTTTTATATTAGTTTTAATATGAATGTTTGTGTTATGTTTCAACATTTTCATATGAGGAATGCATTGGACTTAGAAAGTGACGGGCGGGGCCCACTCTAGCCTTTTTATGCATTGGTAGGTCTCATGAGACAAATTAGCATCTTTGAATAAGGCCTTGACAAAAAAATTTATTTTTAGTCTTGGAACGAGGCCTTGAATATGTGGTTATGATGTCCGATATTATGCATTCCCTTGTCATGAAATTAGTTATTACATGTGATTATTAAACTAGTAAAATATCCATGTGCATGTTTATATTGTAATGTTTGATTTATTTTTTCCATATTATGTTCAATTTTATGTTTAAAAAGGCTTTTGTTTTTATTACACATCTTTCCTTAAAAGTTTATAGCTTCTGCTAAATTATTTACCCATACTGAGCATCTGAGCTCACCCCTTTCTTATGTTTTATTTTCCCAAGATTCCAAGAAGTTTATTATGATTGATATGCAGGGTTAAGCTAGGGGAATCATGGAATTATAAAATGATTATTTATGTTGTGTTTTATGTCTGAATGTTTAATATAATGTTCAAGTATGTAATCTATTTTCCAAAATTTTAAACTAATCGGCACTTTGGGACTTGATTCCTTGTAATCATGCCAATGTATTAAAATAAAGCATCGGCTCTAGGATTCTGGGATCGAGGTGTTATAGTTGGTATCAGAGGAAGTTTAGTACAAACCTTGGAAACTATATTTAGAAAAACTCTTATTAGAGAACATTACCCAAAGATATACTTTGAGGATTAGTATAGAAGAACTTCCTAGAATTTTGGTAATGTAGATATTTTGTGAGTTTTCAAAAAAATACATCCATGTCTGGATACTACAAGTGAACATGGTTCTAGAATAGATGTACCTATGATTGAAAACTCCAGCAAGGAGTTTTGAGCTTGACCCGGGGTATCCTGGAACACAACAACGGGCCTTACTGCACGCCTATTTTGAAACTCTCAGTGGATATGCTTAGGATAGTTTACATTTTCTTTAAAAACCATTATGAAGTATTTATGAGTAAATATGTTTGCTAAGAAACCATTTTTATGAGACTTTATGTGGGAAAATATTCAATTAATGTTGATCATTTTTTCTAGTTTGTGGATTGTACATCGTGATACAATCTAACCTGGTGTATATCATTTTTTATAAATGGAACCCAATAGAAGGAATGAGAACTCCAACAATATGCATGATCCAAAGAGTAAGAAAGATCCTATCATTCATGTTCTTACGCCAACATTTTGAAGGGAAACAGCCTCCCATGTATTCTCATCATTTGGGGAAATATTATCATGTTTTAATAAGATAAGTAAAGAATTATCTGAGTCCTATGGCTTGAAAGAGAAGACATAAAAGAAGAGAATGGAATAGAGAAATATGGATAAATGGAAGAAGGGTAAGAAGAATTTCCCCATATGTGATAACTATGGAAAGAATCATCCTGGGAAGTGCTTGAAAGGACTAGGTGTTTGTTATAAGTATTGAGAAAAGGGTCATCAAGAAAAATAATGAAAAGGGAACAAATAAAAGACTAATATTTAGTGTTTCAACTTTATTGAAATGGGGAAATACGCAAATAAATGTCCTAAGTGTTAGGGAAATATAGCTCAGAAGAATCAAAGGGATCAAGTTCAAGCAAAAGTTTTTACTATGGTCGACGTGGAATTATTAATGTATTTGTGATCCTGGATTGAAGAATTATGTCATTTGTGGGATATATCAATGATGTATTAGTTATGTGAATTATGTAAATAAAAAAGGATCTCACTATAGTACTATTTCATTAAGTATTTGAGATAATATTGTTCTAAGAAAAGAGACTCAATAGCAAGTTAAATTGTTTTGGAAAATACACGGTTGGAGGAAAGATAAACCTTAATATGGTTCTGATACTGAGGTAGTGATTTTGGAATAATATATGATTGATTTGGATAAATTATATTGGATATTCTTGACTACCTTGAAACTGATTAATGATTTTTATATTCCATCATTGTTTCAGTTTACAACATTTATGGATTTAAGGAGTATATCTAGTATTTTGTGTTTTACCGAAGGAATAAGGAAGTACATACATATTCAAATAAGGTTTTATGTTAATTCAGGTTGTTACTATGTTTTAATAAAATACATAATGAAGGTATTCACATTTTGATATGAATTATGTTATGCTGACCTTCCTTATAAATTTTTGGTTTGTGAGTTTGGACATAATTATTTTGGATAAGTCTAAAGGTTATAATTGAGTATGTTGAACACTCGATTTTTTTTGAGGTTAAAGTAGGATTTGTTAAATACTTTGACCTAACCTTCTGGTTTTTAGTAAACATTTATAAAATTAAGAGAATACTTGTGGACCTTATGATTTATCAAATGTGCTTCACGCGTAAAAAAAATTATGAACATTCATTTCCTAGTGTAAGGGATGAAGTCAAAATAGATCGAAGCACAACCAAATGATGAGATTATGATTATAACAGGTAATGAAATCAAGTATGATTTCTTGAGTTCTTATCTTGATAGTAAATTAATCCCTCCTCTTCAAAAAAAAGTATCTAAATTTTTTTTTATCCTAATACCTTATGTTTTGTTTAACCAATGATACTTTAAATCATTATAGATTTATAGATTTGAGGCCCTCAACTTTACATTTATTGTTCACCTATTCGTGATTAATGAACTCAATCACTCCCTATAAATATTTATGTTTTCCCTACAATTATGTGTCTCTAATTTCCACTAATGTTATCCTTTTCGAAATCCAAATTTGGTGGTCTCTTTTTCATTTCCCTTTCCCTCTTAATAATACTGAATTTTATTAACTCAATTTTCGATGTGGATTTTCCAAAAAGGTATTTTTCTATTTTCAAAATTTTATTTTTGAAGAAAAATTTTAAATTTTGAGGATGCAATGTAACACCCCGAGCTTCCATTATACGCTTCTCATTCAATAATGCAATAGCTTGCATTGTACGCAACTTCGAGTTCTAACACACCGCAACTAATCAAAGTAGCCGTTATGAATAGTAATAACCACTTTTTAAATTTATAGAAATTTTATATTTCAAAATGGACTTCATTTTTGTATTCCTAATATTGAAATTAGCCTATGTTGAAGTTTTTTGTAATTTTCTAAGAACTTCCAAATTTTTATGAATAGTGAAAAATACTTAAAACAAATTTTTTAATCAAAATAATTTATAGTGATAAGTTATACTGTTGAGTGGTTTTAAATTATAATTAGAATATATTTTAACCATTTTATCCAATGGTGTTCATTAGAATTAATTTCACTTTGAAATTGGACATGAACAATTGTCAATCTTTTGATATAAATTATTTCTTAAAAACACGCTATTTGTTGTGACAGTGGGAATTAATTATAAAATTAATTAATGCCACTTATATGTTTGGAATTTCATAAAATAGACATCATTTTTGAATTCGGAATATCAATTATAGCTTAGGGTGAAATTTTGGCATTGTTCTGAAAAACTTCAATTTTTGATGAATAGTGAAACCACTAAGTGGTAGTTAAATAACTGATTTTTCGTTTAAATGAAATATTACCACTTCTTTGATTCTATTTTCAAAAATTCGACATACATGGTTGTCATTAAAAATTAAAATGTGGTTCAATGAGATTAAAATAATTTTTGGTGAATAGTAACTTTTAAGTTCTTAATCGCGATTAGAGGTAATTAGTGTAGTTTAAGGTAAAAATAATGTTTTAATAATATGAGATGAGCTTGACACATGTCCTACCCTCATTGGATGTGTCATGTCCGACCAATACAATCCATGGGTCAACTTGGGGACCCCATGGAGCCACTTTAGTTAGAAAATGACATAAATACCTTTTATTTAATGTTAAAGTAAAAAAATGACACAAACATGGAATGTTTTACTAAAACAATTTTTACATGGGGTTATACAAGTCATATTTTTTACAATAAAAAATAATTGGAAAGCTAAAAATATTTCCTACATCATAGTATTTTTTTATAATTTTTAGACATTAAATAAATTAAATTATTTATGACATCATTATGATGCAGTGATGACCTCATTATTTAACGATTTTAATAAAATGAAAAGATAATGTACAATCCAAGGCTTAAACTTGTCCAAAGACTATTGGATGGGTATATTTCGAACCCTTATCACCTTAGCCACGAATTATATTAGTGTGGGACCTTTAGAATCCGAATATCATTGTATAATAATGTAAAATTTCCTTACTTTCCAAGAGTGTCCCTCCTCTTCTCTTATAAAAGGCCCCCACCTCTACCACCTCATTCACACTTTCAAGCCATTTGGCTCGGCCAAACTCTGACCAAATACTCTCCCAACTTCCCCCTCTTACTCCTAGAAGCCTCACTTTTGGCAGAACTCTTCCCAAGGAAGCCTTTGGCTCAAATCAAAAAGAGTTACCCGATTTTGAGGTAATGTCTTCTCTAATGTTGTTTTGTTTTATTTAGCTTCTCCAACCCCCTAAACTCTTTTTATTCATTTATTTTGTAACAACACCAGTATCCTAAATATACTAGGATGTTTTTATAAGAAGTATTCGAGCTACACTTACACACACCTACATCTAATGGTTAAATAACATACTGTTTCTGTGGATGGCGAATTTCTGCCTCACGAAACGATGATTGTTCAACACTCATAAAACACCTTAAAAGGTGGCCATTAAGATGTAACTATATTTATATATGATATATAATATGTTTATGTTTTACTTATGCTTCTGTATTTCTCATTTATTTCATACTTTATGATTTCCATTATGGGTAAACGCGATAATTTCGTTTTAGGAAGTGCGGACTATCGCCCCCTCAAAGTGATTTGAATCGTTAATGCCATATGTGGGATGTATAAAGGATGGAGTAAATGGTATTATACACTATATTATACTGGAATTATATTATACATTTATATCATTATGATTTCATTCCATGAAATACGAAATAGAAATAAAAGTAGCGTTCATGTGTACGTACGGCTTACCGTCTCCATGAACGGTGCATTTCATTTCTTACCTCTAGATGTTACGTAATATTATAAATGAATGTATATGATGTATATATATGATATATATGATATCTACATCATGAATATAATTCTGGTTATAATGGATATTTCACCACATGAACAACTTTTAATTATAAGAAGTTTATTTTTGACTCAAGTACCAAAGATCGACAAAACGACCGTTATTAACTTAAATAATTACATAATGTTCATAACATGGTAATAAGTGATATAAAAGGAATAATTAACATGAAAAAGGTTCTTAAGTAAATAGGAATTAACTCTAGTTTATTATTCAGGAGGTTAAAGAACGGTCGAGTCAGGACAGGACGCAAGGTAAGGGAATTTCTTAACCCAACTTCCATTCTTTGGGTTAATCTCCTACTTTCAAATTATGTCATGATATTATTATGTCCTATTTTGTATTTTTTATGTTCTTTATGAGTACCTATAGTTAATACACATAATAGATCTATTTTATTTTAAAAATAATCTTTTTAAGGACTTCGTCGGAATCTCCTTTCATTGAGGCATATTTGGTTTTATACACAATTTTCTTTTATACGGTGTATAAACCCCTTTGACTTTTACGTTTATTCAAAAGGAATATTTTTTATACGAAGTGTTTTACTAAACAACAAAAAGGGAATGTTTTTCTTTCCATACATATGCGGCAACAATGACTTCTTCGCCGCCGTGACCATTATTTGAGTTTCGGCTTCCTTTACAAGCAATACCTTTTTTTAAAAGAAAAATAAATACCATGTTTTACCTTTCTTTTATTTTGGTATTGAAAATGGTTTTGACAGCATTTTTATTATATCAATGTTTTGTATTGAAATATTGTGATTGAAATGTGGAAATTTTATGTTTCCTTTATGCGTGTTTTATGTGATACGATTATGTTATGGTTTATGATATGTTTAAACCCATTCATATGAGGAATGTATTGGACTTAATAAGTGACGGGTGGAGCCCTCTATAGCTCCTCGATGCATCGGTTGGTCTCATGAGAAAACTAGACGTGGAATTGGCCGAGGCCCTTTCCCAATTTGATTTATGGTTTTGGCCGAGGCCTTAATCATTTTAGACATCTTGGCCGAGGCCTTGACAAAATGTTTCAGAATGTCTGGCATTATACATTCCCTCATTATGAAAGTGGTTAATGATATTTCATGTGATTATTCGACCAGTAGAATATCCATGTGAAGAAGTAAATGGCATTATCTCATTTTACTTTTTCCATATTATGTTGATGTTCAAGTTTAAAAGGATTTTGTTTTAGTTATACATTGCCTTAAATGTTTATGTTTATTTATGAAAGCTTCTGCAATATTGTTATCCTTTCTGAGCATCTGAGCTCACCCCTTTCAATGTTTTAATATTTTCCAGGATGTGAAGAAGTATTTTATGAATGACCTGCAGGGATAGTCAGAAGAGGATATGAGTGTGGACTATGAATACTTTGTTATTAGTTTTTCACTTTATGATGTAATGTAACATTTATGAATGTATCTAGTGTTTCCAAGGCTACTAAACTAATCGGTCTTTCGAGACTTGATCTTTTGTGATCATGACAATGTTACGAAGTAACGCACCGGCTCTGGGTAGCTGGGGTCGGGGCGTTACAGTTGGTATCAGAGGCAGTTTAGTACTATCCTTGGAAGCTAGATTTAGATAATCTCTGATTAGAGCACATAGCCCAAAGATAGACTTTGAGGGTTAGTATAGAAGAACTTCCTAGAATTTTGTTATTGTAGAGATTTTGTGAGTTTTCCGAGCAATACATCCCTATCTGGATACGAGCAGGTAGAGGCGGCTTTGGCATAGATGTACCTAGGGGTAAAACCCGAAAACACCGCTTTGAGCTAGACTCGAACGGGAACTGGTGCACGAAACGGGCCTTGTTGCACTCTTGGTTACGACACTCCCGGGGGATATGCTTAGGATAATTCTCGTTTTCTTTACAAACCACTATGAACGGTTATGAGTATATACTTCCTCAAAGAAAACCTTTTTATGATTATGGATTATATCCATAAATAGTTCAATTTATGTTAAGTATTTTATAAGTATGTAATTATGTATTTTGATTCATAAACTAATCTAGTTTATGCCATTGTATAGAAATGGCGCCTGGTGGAAGGAATGGAAACCGTATCAATGCACGAACTCAGTGTAGGGATTTCCCTCCTTCTCAAGATAATTATTGTGGATCTGGAGATACAACTGGTGCTGATCAACTTATTACCATACTGGGGCAACTCACTCAAGTTATGAATAATAACCTTACTCGTATGGATCACCCTGATCCACAATGTGGAGGATCAATGTTAGACCGCTTCATGAGGAAACAACCGCCAACATTTAATGGGGGTACAAATCCATTAGTATCTGAGCAATGGATAAACACCTTAGAGAAAATATTCCACGCCTTGGGGAGTAGCGAAAGGGAGAAGGTTATCATGGCAGTTTACCGCCTCACTGGAGATGCTGATCAATCGTGGTCATTGATTCAAAACACAAAGGAAGATGATGACGTATAGAATATGGAATGGAGGGAGTTCAAAGAGCTTTTCTTAGAAAAATACTATCCTCGTGACCATCGATCAGATATGGAAAGACAATTTTTGAGTCTGAGACAAAAGGAGGATGAGAATGTCGCAAAGTATGAGGCCATCTTTACAAGGTTAATGAGGCATGCTGCAGATTATATACGTAACCCAAGAAGTAAGATTGATCGTTTCTTTGATGGGTTAAAACCATTTCTCCGTCGAGAATTAGTTTCACAGACCTTCTCGTCATACGAAGATATTTTCTCGTGTTCTATCAAGACAGAAAAGGAATTCTCTAAATCTTATGACAACAAAGTAAAGCAAGAGAAGAAGAGAACGGTGGAACAAGAGATGGATAAAGGGACGAGGGAAAAGAAGAATTTTCCAATATGTGATAACTGTGGGAAGAAACACCTTGGAATTTTTCTGAAGGGAAAGGGAGGTTGTTATAAGTGTGGAGAAAAAGGACACCAAGTGCGTGACTGCAAGGGTAAGAAAAAGGTTTCAAATGTACAATGCTTCATCTGCAAGGAGTGGGGACACTACACAAACCAATGTTCAAATCATCAGAGTATGCACCAAATGATGTTATTGGATAATAATCAAGTTATGATACTACCACAGATGAGGAGGAATGATTAGAGTTCTTATGTTGTTATTAAAGAATTTTGTAATTTGGGTGTTGCATCAATGATGTACTGGTTATAATAATTATGGAGTATATAAGGATTGTACTGCAGTACTATTTCATCTAGGACTTGAGATTGTGTGGAACCAAGAAAAGTGACTCCACAGTAGGTTAAATTTTTGTAAAATATATGGTTGAGAGAAAGATAAACCATAATATGGTTCTGATACCGAGATAGTGATTTTGGAATAAGACATGATTGATTCGGATAAATTGTGTTGGATATTCTTAACATCCTTGAAACTGATTAGTGATTTGTATACATTTTTGGATAGAATGAGTATATCTAGTTTTCTATAAGGAATAAGGGATCATGAATGTGATCAATAAGGATTTATGGTAATACAGTATGTTGCAGTGTTTTAAAACAATACATGATGAAAGTGTTCACATGTTGTTATGCAGAAAAAAAAAGGAGTTTCATTATGTTTACCTTCCTCATAAAATCTGGACTGTGAGTTGGACAGAAGTATTTTGGATAACTATAAAGGTTGGAATGGATTATATTTTACATTGGATACTATCGTTAAGGTTATTTTTGGATATTTATAAAAAGGACAACACGCAGACCGAGTGATAACCCATCGCGTCGGACAAAGCTGTGGGAATTGAACCCACAACCATAGTGCGATTGGGATTAATCGCCTACCACTGGACTACGTGAAGTACCTGGTTTTTACAAAATAGTTTTTCTAATCTAAATGGTATGTGTTAAAATTTGGAACCTTATACAATTAGGATAAGTATAATATTTGTGAGTTCTATTATCTTTTTGAGTGAAAGATGAGTTGAAGGTTGAAACTCTAATTGTCAAGCATAAATATATATATACCTATCTCTTATTTAATGAATAAATTAATTCTTAAACTTTAGTAAAGGGATATTAAAACAAAAAAATGTGTTATCCTAATACCTTATGTCTTGTTGAACTGATGATATTTTAAATCAACATAGATTGAAGTCTTTGAGGCTCTCAATTTGATAGTTGATTGTAATTGATGACCTCAATCACTCCCTACAAATATTTACGTTTTTCCTCCAATTATATGTCTCTAATTTCCACCAATGTTCTCCTAATCGAGATCATAATTGGGTGGTGACTTTTTCATTTCCCTTTCCCTCTTATTAAGATTAATTTTATTAACCTTATTTCCGATGTGGGTTTTCCACAAAGGTATTTTCTATTTTCAACCTTTTATTTTCCAAGAAAAATTTCAAATTGCGAGGATGAAATTTATTGAAGGAGGGGAGAATGTAACACCCCGAGCTTCCATGATACGCTTCTCATTCAATAATGCAATAGCTTGCATTGTACGCAACTTCGAGTTCTAACACACCGCAACTAATCAAAGTAGCCGTTATTAATAGTAATAACCACTTTTTAAATTTATAGAAATTTTATATTTCAAAATGGACTTCATTTTTGTATTCCTAATATTGAAATTAGCCTATGTTGAATTTTTTGTAATTTTCTGAGAACATCCAAATTTTTATGAATAGTGAAAAATACTTAAAACAACTTTTTTAATCAAAATAATTTATAGTGATAAGTTATACTATTGAGTGGTTTTAAAGTATAATTAGAATATATTTTAACCATTTTATCCAATGGTGTTCATTAGAATTAATTTCACTTTGAAATTGGACATAAACAATTGTCAATCTTTTGATATAAATTGTTTCTTAAAAACATGTTATTTGTTGTGACAGCAAGAATTAATTATAAAATTAATTAATGCAACTTATATGTTTGGAATTTCATAAAATAGACATCATTTTTGAATTTGGAATATCAATTATAGCTTAGGGTGAAATTTTGGCATTGTTCTGAAAAACTTCAATTTTTGATAAATAGTGAAACCACTAAGTGGTAGTTAAATAACTGATTTTTCATTTAAATGAAATATTACCACTTCTGTGATTTGATTTTCAAAAATCTGACATACATGGTTTTCATTAAGAAGTAAAATGTGGTTCAATGAGATTAAAATAATATTTGGTGAATAGTAACTTCTAAGTTCTTAATCGCGATTAGAGGTAATTAGTGTAGTTTAAGGTAAAAATAATGTTTTAATAATATGAGATGAGCTTGAAACATGTCTTACCCTCATTGGATGTGCCATGGCCGACCAAGAAAATCCATGGGTCAACTTGGGGACCCCATGGAGCCACTTTAGTTAGAAAATGACATAACTACCTTTTATTTAATGTTAAAGTAAAAAAATGACATAAACATGAAATGTTTTACTAAAACAATTTTTACATGGGGCTATAAAAGTCATATGTTTGACTAAAAATAATCATTGGAAATCTAAAAAGATTTCCTACATCATAGTATTTTTTTTATAATTTTTAGACGTTAAATAAATTAAATTATTTATGACATCATTATGATGCAGCGATGACCTCATTATTTAACGATTTTAATAAAATGAAAAGATAATGTACAATCCAAGGCTTACACTTGTCCAAAGACTATTTTATGGGTAGATTTATAACCCTTATCACCTTATCCATGAATTATATAAGTTTGGGACCTTTAGAATCCGAAAAGCATTACATAATAATGTAAAATTTCCTTACTTTCCAAGAGTGCCCCTCCTCTCCTCTTATAAAAGGCCCCCACCTCTACCACCTCATTCACACTTTCAAGCCATTTGGCTCGGCCAACCTCTGACCAAATACTCTCCAAACTTCCCCCTCTTACTCCTAGAAGCCTCACTTTGGGCAGAACTCTTCCCAAGGAAGCCTTTGGCTCAAATCAAAAAGAGTTACCCGATTTTGAGGTAATGTCTTCTCTAATGTTGTTTTGTTTTATTTAGCTTCTCCAACCCCCTAAACTCTTTTTATTAATTTATTTTGTAACAACACCAGTATCCTGAATATACTAGTATGTTTTTAAAAGAAGGATCCGAGCTACACTTACACACACCTACATCTAATGGTTAAAGAACATACTGTTTCTGTGGATGGCGAATTTCTTCCTCACGAAACGATGATTGTTCAACACTCATAAAACACCTTCAAAGGTGGCCATTAAGATGTCACTATATTTATATATGATATATAATATGTTTATGTTTTACTTATGCTTCTGTATTTCTCATTTATGGCATACTTTATGATTTCCATTATGGGTAAACGCGATAATTTCATTTTAGGAAGTGCGGACTACCGCCCCCTCAAAGTGATTTGAATCGTTAATGCCATATGTGGGATGTATAAAGGATGGAGTAAATGGTATTATACACTATATTATACTGGAATTATATTATACATTTATATCATTATGATTTCATTCCATTAAATACGAAATAGAAATAAAAGTAGCATTCATGCGTACGTACGGCTTACCGTCTCCATGAACGGTGCATTTCATTTCTTACCTCTAAATGTTACGTAATATTATAAATAAATGTATATACTGTATATATATGATATATATGATATCTAAATCATGAATATAATTCTGGATATAATGGATATTTTACCACATGAACAACTAGTAATTATAAGATGTTTATTTTTGACTCAAGTACCAAAGATCGAAAAAATGACCGTTATTAACTTAAATAATTACATAATGTTCATAACATGGTAATAAGTGATATAAAAGGAATAATGAAAATGAAAAAGGTTCTTAATTAAATAGGAATTAACTCTAGTTTTTTATTCAGGAGGTTAAAGAACAGTCGAGTCAGGACAGGATGCAAGGTAAGGGAATTTCTTAACCCAACTTCCATTCTTTGGGTTAATATCCTACTTTCAAATTATGTCATGATATTATTATGTCCTATTTTGTATTTTTTACGTTCTTTTTGTGTACCTATAGTTAATACACATAATATATCTATTTTATTTTAAAAATTATCTTTTTAAGGACTTCGTCTGAATCTCCTTTCATTGAGGCATATTTGGTTTTATACACAATTTTCTTTTATACGGTGTATAAACCCCTTTGACTTTTACGTTTATTCAAAAGGAATCTTTTTTATATGAAGCGTTTTACTAAACGACAAAAAGGGAATGTTTTTATTTCCATACATATGCGGCAACAATGACTTCTCCGCCGCCGTGACCATTATTTGAGTTCGGCTTCCTTTACATGTCATACCTTTTTTTAAAAGAAAAATAAATACCATGTTTTACCTTTCTTTTATTTTGGTATTGAAAATGGTTTTGAAAGCATTTTTATTATATCAATGTTTTGTATTGAAATCTTGTGATTGAAATGTGGAAATGTTATGTTTTCTTTATGCATGTTTTATGTGATACGATTTTGTTATGGTTTATAATATGTTTAAACCCATTCATATGAGGAATGTATTGGACTTAATAAGTGACGGGTGGAGCCCGCTATAGCTCCTCGATGCATCGGTAGGTCTCATGAGACAACTAGACGTGGAATTGGATGAGGCCCATTCCCAATTTGATTTATGGTTTTGGCTGAGGCCTTAATAATTTTAGACATCTTGGCCGAGGCCTTGACAAAATGTTTCAGAATGTCTGGCATTATACATTCCCTCATTATGAAAGTGGTTAATGATATTTCATGTGATTATTCAACCAGTAGAATATCCATGTGAAGAAGTAAATGGAATTATCTCATTTTACTTTTTCCATATTATGTTGATGTTCAAGTTTAAAAGGCTTTTGTTTTAGTTATACATTGCCTTAAATTTTTATGTTTATTTATGAAAGCTTCCGCAATATTGTTATCCTTACTGAGCATCTGAGCTCACCCCTTTCAATGTTTTAATATTTTCCAGGATGTGAAGAAGTATTTTATGAATGACTTGTAGGGATAGTCAGAAGAGGATATGAGTGTGGACTATGAAGACTTTGTTATTAGTTTTTCACTTTATGATGTAATGTAACATTTATGAATGTATCTAGTGTTTCCAAGGCTACTAAACTAATCGGTCTTTCGAGACTTGATCTTTTGTGATCATGCCAATGTTACGAAGTAATGCACTGGCTCTGGGTAGCTGGGGTCGGGACGTTACATGAAATTTATTTAAAAGGGGGAGAGTTTAACACCCCAGGATTTCATAGTATGTTTTCTCTTTAAATTAATTCAATATATTTCAATACACGAAACACCGAGTTCGAGCGCACCAAGACTTACCAAACTAGCTGTTCAAAAAGTGGTTATGAAGAGTATTAACTAAATTTTGAATTTTATATACTCCATATAATTTTAACATCCATATTATGTGTTTATTAGATATAATATAAAAACAAATTCAATTTTTTAGATAAAAGAGGTATTTTTCAAAAAAAGGAAATTTTACCTCCTTTAAATGGGGAACCCTTTTTAAATCAAATATTTAACAATTTTATATACTCAAATTTAAAAAAATTAAAATTCTTATTTCGTAGCGGGACATAAAAAATTTAGTTGGGATAAAGTGTTGGAATTTTTCTGATAACTTTCATATTTTGATGAATAATGAAAAATACTAAATTTTAATTACAAATAACTTTTTTAATAATATAAAATATAGTGTTAAATTATATATTTAAATGGTTTGGAAGTATAATTAGATTTTATTTTTATCATTTAATCTAATTTTGGCCATTGGAAATAATTTTACATTTAAATTGGACATAAACACATATTACTCTTTTGATAGTTTTTACTTCCCAAAAACCTACTTTCTGGATTTGAAAATGGGAATTAATTTTAAATTAATTAAAACAACTTATATGTTTTGAATTTGGTAAAATAGAAATCATTTTTTAATTTGGAATATCAAAATTAACTTTGGATGAATTTTTGGTATTTTCATGAATACATTCAATTTTTGATGAAAAATGAAAAACAATACGTTGTAGATAAAAAGCGGATTTTTCATTTAAATTATTTTTAATTTATCTTAAAGAAAAAATAGATACATAATAAAAATATTAGTCCAATTTAATTTATTTGAGTCGTTTTATAATAAGATTAGATATATATAATTTTATTGAACCTTTTTAACATCTTTGTACCCACCTTCTAGGCACATTTAACCACCATTTAGGCACATTTGCAAATTGGCATAAAACGTAATTTTACCACTTTTGTGAATTGAATTTCAAAAATATGAGAGTCAAAGTTGAAATTAGTAAGTAAAATGTGGTTCAATAGGAGGAAAATAATTTTTGGTGAATAGTAACTTTTGAATTTTATTTACCACGGTTAAAAGTAAATAAGGTAATTAAAGGTAAAAATAATATTAAAATTACTCCAACACATGTTATAATTCTATTGGATAATTGTATTTAGACAAAAATAAACCTTAGGAAAAAAATATGATCCTTTTTTATCCACTTGGATTAGATTAGGACATTTATTATATTTTATTTAAAGAAGTGTCAAAAGTGTTAAATTCAAATTTTATTAACTAAAACATTTTTAATATAGGATTATCCATAACATAAATTCTACTATAAATATTCATTATAAATCTAAGAATATTTCATAGATCTTGGTATTTTATTTATAATTTTTAGACATTAAATAATTAAATTTATTTATGACACAATGATGATGGAGTAATTACCTTATTAATGAAAGAATCAAATAAATGATATTGAAAATATCAAAATAAAAAAATTGAAACTTTTGATGCCATCCACGAATTTTATATGTTAATATGACATTTTAGGGTTTATTAAATTTATTTTTTTCTACGTAATAAAGTTCTTATGACTCTCACAAAAACCATATACTAAATAGTGTCAAAATTGATATAAATGTGTTTTTTAAAACAAATACTATTTTATTAAATGATATAATATTCCTACAAATCTAATATTAGGGAAAAGGATTTATATAATGATAGGTATTTCATAAATAACCACTTGAGGTTACCTTGGCATTTTATGGTAAGCTTATTAACCATTTGGATCCATTAGAAACCGAAAATTATTTTATAATAAAATAATATTCCAAGCTTTTCCTAATGTTCCCCTCACCTCTCTTATAAAATGGTATTTCCACTTTAAAATTCACACCTCCAAAGCCATTTTTAATGGACAAACACTACTCAAATATACTCCAAAATACTCTAAATTCATCCTAGAGTCATTACATTGATTATAAATCCAACCTAAGGATCCCTTTTGTTAAAATCAAAAGGAAGCACCGGAAGAAAAGGTAATTATTTCATCACCTCTTTCAATGTTCTTTTCTTCTTCTTCCACTTCCTATTTCTTTATTATTTCCATAATAAAATAAAAAACATAGTACCTTATATATATGGATATTTTATTATAAATATGTTAAAACCATATTCATTATTCTATTCATCCTATGAATGACAAAGTCACCATACGTTTGTAAGTACGGTTTACCTTCTCCATGTCGTGGTGTAGTTTGTTATTAAACACTACATTATTTTGATGGGTATAATAATGAGTATAATTGATGAAATTAATAAATATAACATGGTAATTTTTCTTTATATATAATATAATATCCAATTAAGCATGATTTTTTCACCAATATAATTATATCGTCGCTCGTGCGTACGTACAGCTTACCGTCCCCACGACGTGATGAGATTCATTTCCACGTTCACCATTCAAAGATGATTATAAAAATATATATTATAAATAAGTATGTAATATATGACATAATAATTCTACTGGAAATATATATATGTGTGTTTGTATGTGTGTGTGTGTATTTATATATCTTATTCACTTAATTCTGTTCAATAGATATGAAAACGGAAACAAAGTTTATGCATACGTACGGCCTACCGTCTCTATAAACGGTGTTTTCCATTTCATATATCTATCTATTATACATATTTATATTATAAATATATATTATATATAAATCATGTTTTATATTCTGGAATTATTTAAATCATGATCTAAGTGATACGATCAAGAATAACAAGTTAAAACACGTACGATAAAGAAAGAGATTATTAGCTGAAATGTTCATTTAACATGGAAATTATTATTAAATAAGTAGTATAAAGTCATAAATGAATCATGTTTTATATCGTAAAAATTAATATGGTTCTGCTGTAATTTAATAACATACTATGGTCATTATATAGTAGGTTAAACATACCCTCGACCAAAGGAAAGTACAAGGTAAGGGTTAATTCCTCAATCTCATTATTATCTAAGATTGTTTATGTGTAAGTATTTACTAGGACAGATTTATTATCCATGTCTATTTTTCATAAAATAGTTTTCAAAATTATTCTTTTAAGGGACACTTTAATAAAAACATCATTTTAAATGTTTTAAATATTTATTCTTCTAAATATTTCTCATTAATGTCCACGTTTTCAATATGGTTTTAAGGATTTATTTATTTGGACATGAATGTTTTAAAATGTTAATTATTTTAAAAAGTTCAAAAGTGGTATAGTAAACTTTAACTCAAAAATATATTTTAAATTTCTTACTTTAAAAATGTGTGACTTTTAAAAAAATTCACAAAAAGGGATATTTCTCTCAAAGAGTTTTACGGGTCATTTTCAACTATGTCAACATCCTTTACTGGATATTATTCATAATTGTGGTTGATTTATTATAACACAATATTCTATGTTGTATTGAATGATTTATGATATATTTTACTGTGGATGTGCTATTTGTATACCATTCATGATTTACGGTTAAAGTATTGACATTTTTTATATTAGTTTTAATATGAATGTTTGTGTTATGTTTCAACATTTTCATATGAGAAATGAATTGGACTTAGTAAGTGATGGGTGGGTCCCACTATATCCCCTCAATGCATCGGTAGGTCTCATGAGACAAATTAGTGTCTTTGAACAAGGCCTTGAAAAAAAAATATTTTTAGTCTTGGCACAAGGACTTGACTATGTGGTTATGATGTCGAGTATTATGCATTCCCTCGTTATGAAATTAGTTATTACATGTGATTATTCAACTTATAGAATATCCACGTGTATGTTTATATGGAAATTTTTATTTTATTTTTTCCATATTATGTTAAAGTTTATTTTTAAAAAGGATTTTGTTTTTATTACACATCTTGCTTTAAACTTTTATAGCTTCCACTAAATTATTTACCCTTACTGAGCATCTGAGCTCACCCCTTTCTTATGTTTTGTTTTCCCAGGATTCCAAGAAGTGTATTATGATTGATATACTAGGTTAATCTAAGGTAATAATGGAGTTCTCAAAGGATTATTTATGTTGTGTTTTATGTTTGAATGTATTATGTAATATTCATGTATTTAATCTATTTTCCAAGACTGCTAAACTGATCAGTCCTTCAGGATTTGATTCCTTGTAATCGTGCCAATGTATTAAAATAATACACTGGCTCTGGGCTTCTAGAGTCAGGGTGTTATACATCATTTGAAAAAAAACATGAAAACCATTGAAAATAATTTCAAAAGATAAATTTAGATTATTTAATAAAAGTTAAAAACATGCACCTTATATTAATATGCTATACAAAATACAATAGATTCAAGGTGCATTATACCGATAAGTTAATAGAGTAATAATGATAGTTAATCAAGAATGTAAACTCCAGTGCCATGTAGGTATAATAGACACTTTCATGTATCAAGTACAAAGTTTAAGGATTTCATGGGTGTGATTTATATAAGGTATCGAGCCCACCATAGTTAATACAATCAATCAATCATGTCTAACTGTTGGGATTATATCAAGTTTCACTACTGGAAATTCGAGCTATAGCCACGGTTCTAAACCGTGGCTATAGGCCCTCAAACCGTGGCTATAGGTAATAGCCACGGTTTGAGGAACCGTGGCCAAGTTTGGCGTGGCTATAGGCCTAGACCTATAGCCACGGTTCCAAACCGTGGCTTTAACTCTATAGCCACGGTTCCAACCGTGGCTATAGGTATACAGCCACGGTTAAAACCGTGGCTGTATACCTATAGCCACGGTTTCAACCGTGGCTATACCAAAGGCCGGACAAAATCTATAGCCACGGTTTAAAACCGTGGCATTATGTCTATAGCCACGGTTTAAAACCGCGGCAATACATCAATAGCCACGGTTTTGAACCGTGGCTATAGGGTGTCCAAATTCATAAAAAAAAAATACCCCCTGGACACACCCTGGACACCCCCATGCCACCCCCGGCCAGTCCCCCCTGCCAGTACCCCCGGACAGCCCCCCGTGCACCCCCGGACAGCCCCCCGTGCACCCCCGGACAGCCCCCCGTGCACCCCTGGACAGCCCCCCCGGCCAGCCCCAGCCAGCCCCCCGTGCACCCCCGAGCAGCCCCCCGACCAGCCCCGGACAGCCCCCCGTGCACCCCTGGACAGCCCCCCCGGCCAGCCCCAGCCAGCCCCCCGTGCACCCCCGAGCAGCCCCCCGACCAGCCCCGGACAGCCCCCCGTGCACCCCCGGACAGCCCCCAGCCCCCAGCCCCCCCTGCCCCCTGCTTGTCCCCCTGCCAGCTCCCCCCCTGCCCCCTGCTTGTCCCCCTGCCAGCTCCCCCCTGCTAGTCCCCCACTGCCCCCTGCTAGTACCCCCCCCCCCCCCCGCCACCCCCCCCTTCTTGTCCCCTTGCCAGCCCCCCCCTGCCACCCCCCTGCCAGTCCCCCCTGCCCCCTGACACCCCCCCCTGCTAGTCCCCCTGCCCCCTGCTAGTCCCCCCACTGTCCCCTGTTAGTCCCCCCCCCCCGCCACCCCCCCCGCTTGTCCCCTTGCCAGCCCCCCCAGCCACCCCCTGCTTGTCCCCCTGCAAGCCCCCCCTGCTTGTCCCCCCTGCCAGCCCCACCCCTGCTCCTGCCAGCCCCCCCCCCCCTGCCCCCCCCCTGCCCCCCCCCCCTGCCCCCCTGCCAGCCCCCCCCCCCCCCCTTCCCCCTGCTTGTCCCCCTTCCAGCCCCCCCGCCACCCCCCTGCCCCCTGCTTGCCCCCTGCCGCCACCCCCCCCCCCCTTCCCCCTGCCAGCCCCCCCGCTGTCCCCCTGCCAACCCCCCCTGCTGGACACCCCCCCTGTCCGTGCACCCCCGGACAGCCCCCCATGCACCCCCGGACAGCCCCCCATGCACCCCCGGACAGCCCCCCGTGCACCCCTTGCCAGCCCCCCCAGCCACCCCCTGCTTGTCCCCCTGCAAGCCCCCCCTGCTTGTCCCCCTGCCAACCCCACCCCTGCTCCTGCCAGCCCCCCCCCATGCCCCCTGCTTGCCCCCCTGCCAGCCCCCCCCTTCCCCCTGCTTGTCCCCCTTCCAGCCCCCCCGGCCACCCCCCTGCCCCCTGCTTGCCCCCTGCCGCCACCCCCCCCCCCCCCCCTTCCCCCTGCCAGCCCCCCCGCCCTGCTTGTCCCCCTGCCAACCCCCCCTGCTGGACACCCCCCCTGTCCGTGCACCCCCGGACAGCCCCCCGTGCACCCCCGGACAGCCCCCCATGCACCCCCGGACAGCCCCCCGTGCACCCCTGGACAGCCCCCCCGGCCAGCCCCGGCCAGCCCCCCGTGCACCCCCGGACAGCCCCGGACAGCCCCCATGTGCACCCCCGGACAGACCCCATGCAGCCCCCATCCCCCCTGCACAGAACCCCGGAAACCCCCTGCCCCCTGCTTGTCCCCCTGCCAGCCCCCCCTGCCCCCTGCTTGTCCCCCTGCCAGCTCCCCCCCTGCCCCCTGCTAGTCCCCCACTGCCCCCTGCTAGTCCCCCCCCCCCGCCACCCCACCCCCCCTGCTTGTCCCCTTGCCAGCCCCCCCTGCCAGTCCCCACTGCCCCCTGACACCCTCCCTGCTAGTCCCCCTGCCCCCTGCTAGTCCCCCACTGCCCCCTGCTAGTCCCCCACTGCCCCCTGTTAGTCCACCCCCCCCCCCCCCCCCGCCACCCCCCTGCTTGTCCCCGTGCCAGCCCCCCTGCCGCCCCCTGCCAGCCCCCCCTGCTTGTCCCCCTGCCAGCCCCCCCTGCTCCTGCCAGCCCCCCCCCTGCCCCCCTGCCAGCCCCCCCCCCTTCCCCCTGCTTGTCACCCTGCCAGCCCCCCCGGCCACCCCCCTGCTTGTCCCCCTGCCAGCCCCCCCTGCCCCTGCCAGCCCCCCCCTGCCCCTGCCAGCCCCCCCTGCCAGCCCCCCCCCCCCTTCCCCCTGCTTGTCCCCCTGCCAGCCCCCCCCCTGCCCCCTGCTTGTCCCCCTGCCAGCCCCCCCCTGCCCCCCTGCCAGCCCCCCCTTCCCCCTGCTTGTCCCCCTGCCCGCCCCCCCTGCCCCTGCTTGTCCCCCTGCCAGCCCCCCCTGCCCCCTGCTTGCCCCCTGCCACCCCCCCCCCCCTTCCCCCTGCCAGCCCCCCCAGCCCCTGCTTGTCCCCCTGCCAACCCCCCCTGCTGGACACCCCCCCTGTCCGTGCACCCCCGGACAGCCCCCCGTGCACCCCCGGACAGCCCCCCGTGCACCCCCGGACAGCCCCCCGTGCACCCCCGGACAGCCCCCCCGGCCAGCCCCGGCCAGCCCCCCGTGCACCCCCAGACAGCCCCACGACCAGCCCCGGACAGCCCCCCGTGCACCCCCGGACAGCCCCCCGTGCACCCCCGGACAGCCCCCCCGTGCACCCCCAGACAGCCCCCCCGTGCACCCCCAGACAGCCCCCCCGTGCACCCCCGGACAGCCCCCATATGCACCCCCGGACAGCCCCCATATGCACCCCCAAACAGCCCCCCGCGCACCCCTGGACAGCCCCCCGGCCAGCCCCGGACAACCCCCTGTGCACCCCCGGACAGCCCCCCGACCAGCCCCGGACAGCCCCCCGTGCACCCCCGGACAGCCCCCATGTGCACCCCCGGACAGACCCCATGCAGCCCCATTCCCCCCGGACAGCCCCCCGTGCACCCCCGGACAGCCCCCATGTGCAACCCCGGACAGCCCCCATGTGCACCCCCGGACAAACCCCATACAGCCCCCTACCCCCCTGCACAGAACCCCGGGCGTTTATCAAGCGCGCGCAACGCTTAAAGAACGCATAATGAGCCCTACCGTGCAGACCACACGTCCGATTGACGCGCCGTCTGCGCGTGCACGTCGCGAATAATAATGGGATTGTTGTCCTGTGATTTCAGGGCAATCCGATGTCGTCCGCTATGAGTTTGACCGTTAGACGCCTGTTTTGGCCGTTTATGACACCGGAACGGCGTTCCCGGTCACCCCGGGCACACGGCACGTCCGATTGACGTGCCGTCTGCTCGACCACATCACAATTCACTTACCCTTTGATTTCGTCCGATTTCAGGCCATTCGGACTTCGTTCGGCCCGTTTGGACCCCCCCACGCGCGTTTATCAAGCGCGCGCAACGCTTAAAGAACGCATAATGAGCCCTACCGCGCAGACCGCACGTCCGATTGACGCGCCGTCTGCGCGTGCACGTCGCGAATAATAATGGGATTGTTGTCCTGTGATTTCAGGGCAATCCGATGTCGTCCGCTATGAGTTTGACCGTTAGACGCCTGTTTTGGCCGTTTATGACACCGGAACGGCGTTCCCGGTCACCCCGGGCACACGGCACGTCCGATTGACGTGCCGTCTGCTCGACCACATCACAATTCACTTACCCTTTGATTTCGTCCGATTTCAGGCCATTCGGACTTCGTTCGGCCCGTTTGGACCCCCCCACGCGCGTTTATCAAGCGCGCGCAACGCTTAAAGAACGCATAATGAGCCCTACCGCGCAGACCGCACGTCCGATTGACGCGCCGTCTGCGCGTGCACGTCGCGAATAATAATGGGATTGTTGTCCTGTGATTTCAGGGCAATCCGATGTCGTCCGCTATGAGTTTGACCGTTAGACGCCTGTTTTGGCCGTTTATGACACCGGAACGGCGTTCCCGGTCACCGCGGGCACACGGCACGTCCGATTGACGTGCCGTCTGCTCGACCACATCACAATTCACTCACCCTTTGATGTCGTCCGATTTCAGGCCATTCGCAATTCGTTCGGCCCGTTTGGACCCCCCACGCGCGTTTCTCAAGCGCGCGCAACGCTTAAAGAACGCATAATGAGCCCTCCTGCGCAGACCGCACGTCCGATTGACGTGCCGTCTGCGCGTGCACGTCGCGAATAATAATTTGAATGTTGTCCTGTGATTTCAGGGCAATCCGATGTCGTCCGCTATGAGTTTGACCGTTAGACGCCTGTTTTGGCCTTTTATGACACCGGAACGGCGTTCCCGGTCACCGCGGGCACACGGCACGTCCGATTGACGTGCCGTCTGCTCGACCACATCACAATTCACTCACCCTTTGATGTCGTCCGATTTCAGGCCATTCGCAATTCGTTCGGCCCGTTTGGACCCCCCCACGCGCGTTTCTCAAGCGCGCGCAACGCTTAAAGAACGCATAATGAGCCCTCCTGCGCAGACCGCACGTCCGATTGACGTGCCGTCTGCGCGTGCACGTCGCGAATAATAATTTGAATGTTGTCCTGTGATTTCAGGTCAATCCGATGTCGTTCGCTATGAGTTTGACCGTTAGACGCCCGTTTTGGCCGTTTATGACAACGGAACGGCGTTCCCGGTCACCGCGGGCACACGGCACGTCCGATTGACGTGCCGTCTGCTCGACCACATCACAATTCACTCACCCTTTGATGTCGTCCGATTTCAGGCAATTCGCAATTCGTTCGGCCCGTTTGGACCCCCCCACGCGCGTTTATCAAGCGCGCGCAACGCTTAAAGAACGCATAATGAGCCCTACCGCGCAGACCGCACGTCCGATTGACGCGCCGTCTGCGCGTGCACGTCGCGAATAATAATGGGATTGTTGTCCTGTGATTTCAGGGCAATCCGATGTCGTCCGCTATGAGTTTGACCGTTAGACGCCTGTTTTGGCCGTTTATGACACCGGAACGGCGTTCCCGGTCACCCCGGGCACACGGCACGTCCGATTGACGTGTCGTCTGCTCGACCACATCACAATTCACTTACCCTTTGATTTCGTCCGATTTCAGGCCATTCGGACTTCGTTCGGCCCGTTTGGACCCCCCCACGCGCGTTTATCAAGCGCGCGCAACGCTTAAAGAACGCATAATGAGCCCTACCGCGCAGACCGCACGTCCGATTGACGCGCCGTCTGCGCGTGCACGTCGCGAATAATAATGGGATTGTTGTCCTGTGATTTCAGGTCAATCCGATGTCGTTCGCTATGAGTTTGACCGTTAGACGCCCGTTTTGGCCGTTTATGACACCGGAACGGCGTTCCCGGTCACCGCGGGCACACGGCACGTCCGATTGACGTGCCGTCTGCTCGACCACATCACAATTCACTCACCCTTTGATGTCGTCCGATTTCAGGCAATTCGCAATTCGTTCGGCCCGTTTGGACCCCCCCACGCGCGTTTCTCAAGCGCGCGCAACGCTTAAAGAACGCATAATGAGCCCTCCTGCGCAGACCGCACGTCCG